>NMUC01000063.1:0-152135 GCA_002319055.1 Knufia petricola | reverse complement strand
GGTGATAAAAAGAGAGACTCGGAACGGTTCAGTCCTCTTACTACTTAGTATTACTGCCTTAAGGCACGTACACCATTTAAGATCAAGCTAAATATCCTTCTTTTTATCATCTACCGCAGCGTAGTAGAGTAATTATCATCGTCTTCGTACGAATCGACGCAGAATCAGCGATTTTACTTTACATACCTAACCAGAATACCTTTTTTCCTACTGTGCGTACGTGCCCGCACGATTTTGTATATTTCTTTCCTTTAGAACGAGGTTTTCCGTTGGAGCTTCCAACACTACATGCCGAGGCGTGTCCACCAGAGGAACGAAGGTTGACGGGCCGACCAGGCTAAATGTAGTGTGTATCACGGCTATACCATGCTATCTCGATCACTCCGTTGAGGCCCTGGCCTTTTTTGGACTGGAGTTTCGGACACAAGTGAATCCAGAGACACCAACCTGGAGAAGAACTCTCGCTGAACTCAATTGTGGTGGGACAGCTTGGTGTCACTAGCACATATCTGAACTATAGCGAGCGATTCTCCGTCAAATCGAACCACCAGCCGGAAAACGAGATCCAGCAGCTTTGCCTGAACCAGGACTGCAATCAATGCCACGTACAACTTGCAATCTTTCATCTGGCGCCTTGGCTTATGAGCACTAGCTTAAGCACTAGGCCATGACTTTGACTGCCAAGCTCTTTTCACCGCACTCTCAGCACCACTCTGATGCGCCTCACCGTCTGCGCACGCGCTCATTACGCACCGTAAACTCAAGAATAGAGGGATGCACCACGAGACTGGAGGAAGTAGCTATGAACAACGATGTTTTCGAGATCATGTACCAAGCTCGTGAGAGGCTTGAAGTTGTACTCTGTCAGGTATCGCTCGGTTCCATTCGTCAAGGCCGCTAACCACTTGGCCCAGCATGAAGCACAGCGGGCCAAGCTCTTGCCGTGGCTCTTGTTTCCAAGAAAGCTCTTTTGCAGTTTACTCGTAGGAGCAATGATTTGCTTCGAGGGACGCCAGGTAGTCCCATGACGATGTAGGACGCTCTTCCGCGGTTCCTGCCTTCCTGATTGAACGTGCGCCACGCCTGATTGATGTCTGAACAACCTCAATACTTCCCCAGATCTACACTTCTCTCCCCGCGCCAGTGTGTCCGCATCCTTGATTTGCACACACGAGCTGCAAGATGAGGCAATGTTGCTCAAGCCTGTGCTCACGATGCTATCGATCTGTGAGATCGCGCAGCTCATAGAAAAGGAGCTCCTCCCAAACTCATTAGTACGGTCCACTCGGGCCAACATCACATGGCGCACAAGCGCTTGGCGGAATACTTGTGGCTGACCATGGTCGGTCATACTATCGGCTTCTCGCTCCGACTGGGGCTCCGCTCCATGGGACTGCCCCAGTCACTGGCATCTCGTGATGGCACCGAAGCTGGGGTTTGCCCCAGATATCGAGGATTATAAGAGACATGCCAGTGCCTCCCTTATACAACTGGTCATTCAGCAGAGCTTCATCATTCGAAGTCATCCTAGCAGACCTCCTTCCCGAGGCCAATAATACTTGCCCATACCGAGTTCAGGGCTTACACCATGTCGGGCAGGAAAACGTCCGTGGTCACCATCGACCGTCGTGATGATGGCGTCGCCCGCGTCAACGACGAGGCCGTTCGACGTATGTCACTGGCTCACAACAACATTGGGCAAGAGATAGAAGATGCCAAAAGCGCCTCCCGAGCCGAGAAAAACATGTCTGTCCGAGATTCACTCAGGCTGTACAAGAAGGCTGTATGCTATTCGCTGGTTATGAGTTTGGCTGTTATCATGGAGGGGTAGGTCCATCACGTTCGACCTGGAAATATTCAACTAATTGGGAATCAGTTATGATCTTTCCTTGATGGGGACTTTCCTGGGCTACGATTCCTTCCGAGCAGCTTACGGTACAGCAGTTGATGAAAATGGCGATCCCATCATCTCCGCTGCTTGGCAAACCGGGTTGCAAAACGCTGTCCAAGTAGGCTCGATCCTTGGTCTTTACCTCAACGGTTGGATCTCAGACAAGATCGGCTACAGAAAAACGATGCTTGGCTCGTTGGTTCTGATGGTCGCATTCATCTTCATGCCGTTCTTTGCGAAGAACATCCAGACCATCCTTGCAGGCGCCTTCCTGCAGGGAATACCATGGGGAGTCTTTCAGACCCTTACCGTCACCTACGCTTCCGAAGTGATGCCAACTAATTTGAGGGCTTACCTAACAACATACGTTAACCTCTGCTGGGTGCTGGGTCAGCTCACAGCAGCGGGTGTGATCCGAGGATGTTTGAACATCGAAGGGCAGTGGTCATACAGGATTCCATTCGCGATTCAATGGATATGGCCCGTGCCCATCTTCATTGGCGCATGGCTCGCACCTGAATCACCATGGTGGTTAGTGAGGAAAGGTAGATATGAAGATGCACGTCGATCGCTTCAGGGTCTTACCTCTCCAACTCCATCTATTCCCTTCGATGTCGACGGTCAGCTGGCTATGATCAGGTCCACCAACGAACTGGAGAAAGCAATGTCCGAAGGCACCTCCTATCTTTACTGCTTCAAGGGCGCTGACTTGAGACGTACGGAGATTGCTTCCATGGCTTGGGTCGCCCAGGCTTTCTGCGGAGCGGTCCTCATGGGTTACTCAGTACAGGTATACCGTGAGGCTGGTCTCAGCGAGGAGAACGCGCTAAATTTGAACATCGGTCAGTACACCATGGGAGCTGCAGGGACTATCGGCTCATGGTTTCTGATGAGACGTATCGGGCGTCGAACCCTATACTTGTACGGCCTGGGTATCCTTTGCGTCCTCTTGCTCATTGTTGGAGGTCTTGGCATTATCTCTGACACCAACGTCGGAGCGCAATGGGGCGTTGGCTCTATCATCCTGGTATACACATTCGTGTACGACATCACGATCGGGCCAGTCTGCTACTCGCTCGTCGCGGAGATCCCTTCAACCCGACTCAAGATCAAGACCGTTGTGCTTGCCCGAAACTTCTACAACATGGGGGGTATTGTCAACAACATCATCATGCCCAAAATGCTAGGCCCGAACGATTGGAACTGGGGAGCCAAGTCCGGCTTCTTCTGGGCAGGTGCTTGTGCATTGCTTGCTCTCTGGACCTTCTTCAGACTTCCAGAGCCAAAGGACCGAACCTACGGAGAGCTTGACGTGCTCTTTGAGAACAAGGTGTCTGCTAGGAAATTCCACAAGACGCGCGTCGATCAATTTGCTGGAGATCACACTCAAATCGTTGCCGATGACACCAAGGGGGATATTGAAATGCACACGGTCGAGACGAAGTTTGATGACAGCTTACGTCAAAGACACGCCTCGGTAGCGGAGTTGTAGGTCGGATCAATCGGAGGCACGAGATGAACGTCTTGTGTACAGGCCTCGATCGTAAACAACAATAAGTTGTGGAACAGTGGGTCTGGTATTATTGGTTGATTGTAAGCCGAAGACAGTAGCATTTATAGGTTTCAGGGGGTCGCCAGTACAGAATTAGGGCTATCCAGGTGGTTACGGCCGCCTAAAGCCAGAACATAATCACTTTGTAAAACAGTCATTCACGCGACCCATTATTCCACCACTTATTGTTGTTCACGATCGAGGCCTGTATCATACTCTTACTCCATCGTCAACGTTTCTATAGCTCTTATACTAGGCCTAGAAGGTTGATAATAAGATTGCGGTGTCGGACTCGATTCGAGGGTACACTGACATCTTTTTGCTCGGCATGCGCTACGACTGAACACTGTCGACCTGTAAAGACTCATCTTCATCACATCGCTTCAAGCCACGTTGTTTTGGTGAATGTAGCACTACGAATACACGATATGGACAAGCCTCCATGATTCCTATAAAAAAACGCTTAAGCACTACGTGGAAGAGCACCTAAGTGACTTGGGATGCGCGGAAAGTGCATAAGTGACGTTAGGTAGCAAGGGATTTAGAACCTGACCCGCGGCTCGAATCTGGGCTTGACGGATGTCTTGCCCGAAGATCAGCCGTCATGCAGCTGGTCATGTGATCATAGCCTAATGGCCCTTTCGACTTTAGAGTTGAGCATTATGGTCTCTTCAATGTGGTAAGGGTTTTGTGTACTATTTCGACCTTATCAAGGACACTCAACATGCCGGCGCTGGCGTTTGGCCTCAATTCGGCGAAAGGTGCCGCAGGTCCTGCCCGGTTGCCTCCAAAACGCAAAGCCGCATTCGACGACGCAGAAGAGGACGCGGCCAACGGCGACAACGATGATGCCTTTAACGCTCTATCAAGGCCGAAGCCTAACTTGCAACGCAAGAATAACGCCTTGCAGACTTCTGGTCAGCCACCTCGGAAATCCCCCAAACTTGGCGAGGAGGATAGCAAGGAAGATAGCTCGAGATACAGCAACCTCTCCGCCCTCCGCAGCGCAAAGCTCCAGGATACTGAGGCGTCCAAATTAGATGCCTCGGTCTACGACTACGATGCAGTCTACGACACATTCACCGCGGACAAGAAAAAGAAAGAGGCCTCCAAGGATGGCAGTAGCGAAGTACCGAAATACATGAGTAACCTCATGGCCTCAGCCGAGATACGTAAACGAGACCAGCTACGCGCGAAGGAGAGGGCGTTACAGAAAGAGAGGGAAACAGAGGGGGACGAATTCGCCGATAAAGAAAGGTTTGTGACAGGAGCGTACAAGAAGCAGCAAGAGGAACAGAGGAAGCTTGACGAAGAGGAGAAGAAGCGGGAGGAGGCAGAGGAAGAGAGGCGCAAGAAGGGCGGTGGGATGACAGCTTTCCACAAGGATCTGCTGAAGAAGGACGAAGAAAGGCAGAGGGCGGTGGAGGAGGCAATGAGGGAAGCGCAGGCCCGGAAAGACCAGGCTGGTGTTGTCGAGACTGGTGTCGAGCGAGAAAATGAGGAAAAGACGGATGTCAAAGTCGCGGCTGAGCTCAACGAACACGGTGGACGCGTCGTGGTCAATGACGAAGGTGAAATCGTGGATAAGAGGCAGTTGCTTACTGCTGGTCTAAATGTCGCTCCCAAGAAGCCTGGCGCAGACACGACTGGAAAGAAAGCATCTTCAGCGAGATCGCAAGACTGGCAGAGGCCCAGCAAGCAGCAAGATGCTCGCAACGCCCAACGCGAACGGCAGTCTCGTATGATGGAGCGGCAGATTGAGGAGATAGAGGCGAAGCAGAAGGAAGCTGATCTTGCCGAGCAAAAGGAAAGGGAAGACAAGAACAAGAGCAAGCTGACCGAAACAGACAAGCTGAGCGCCAAGGAAAGGTATCTCCAGCGAAAGAAGGAGAGAGAAGAAGAGGAGGCAAAGAAAGCAAAAGCCGGTGCGGGATGAAATACATGATTCATGCGAAATTTGGAACGGGGTGAATTGTGCTGAGCCACACCAAAGGTCGAGCTCCTGTCATCACTACCACTTCTCCATCGTGCTCACTCTGGAGCGTCGGAGCATAGCCACTAACAACCGCAATCACTGCACGAACAAGCCACCATCAACTGCGATGACCTTGTTGGTCACGTAGGCAGTCTTCACCATCCAAACAACTGTCTCTGCGATTTCTTCCGGCTTACCTAATCGACCGATGGGGATTTCTATGCATTTAATTAGCCACGAAAGCTTGACGACGTCTGCCCCGAGTTGCTTGCTTACTGTTGGAAAGAGTTTCACTGGTACCTGGCAACATGGAGGTCCCAGTAATGAGGGCTGGCGCCACTCCATTGACAGTAATACCCTTCTTTGCATAAGCACTGGCCAACCAATGGACCAGCCCGTGGAGAGCTGACTTTGAGGATCTGAAGATGTCAGGCTCAAGGGCGTGCTCGCGAAACACGAAACTTACGCATAATGCGGCCCAACTACCCCACCCGTAAAACCTGCAACGCTCGAGCAGAAGATGACGCGGCCAAACTCCTTCTCGACCATGGCAGGCATACAAAGCTGCGTGAGCAGAAACGAGGTCCCGCAGTTGGCTCTCCACGTCTTCTCGAAATCCTCAATGCTAATCTCACTGATGTCTTGAATGCCAGATTTGCCCAGAGTCAAGCCTGCGTTATTGAACAGAATCGATGGCTGTCCCAGGGAATCCACGACTTCCTTGTGCAGCCTCCGAGTATCATCGTATGATGAGAGATCTGCTTGAAAGTGCTTTGAGCGGACGCCCATCGAATCAAGCTTTGATACAAGTTCCAGAGCTTTCTCGGCGTTGGCATTGTAGTGGACTGCGATATTGCATTTCATCGCACCTAAAGCTAGAGCAGTTGCATGGCCGATGCCTCCAGTCGCACCGGTAATGAGAGCCAAGTGACCAGAGAGGTCCGTAAGCAGAGCGCCCGACATGATGACTGGAAGTCAGTGTAGGTAAGGTAGGTCGACTTGACACAGCACTTGCAACAACACGAATATCTCCTAGCTCTTCGAAGACGGGATGACAGCGCCGACAAAGGTTGATCAGGTAAGGTAGGTACTGCTTAGACATTACGCAATGCACGTGCCAGGGCTGCCTGACAGCCTCGTTGTGTACCTGTGAGCCCTGTGGTCGGGTCGGAAGACTGTTTGAAGGACTGGAATACCAACTCACTGACAAGTTTCCCAACGCAAGACAACACTGTTTCACCCTATTCGGCGTTCATTATCTCCTGGTCAGGTCGCAAACCGTCTACGATGATTTTGACGTGTAATCTGCATTCTCTCGAGGTGAGTCTTGTTCGTGTGGTATCGGTCCGGGTATTCAAGGTTCTACCATGGTGACAAGCACCGATATCAGTCAGCATTACATATCTGACCAGGCCGGGACGTGAGTAGCCTGATGAAATCCCAGGATATGCCGCGTTTGAGACGTATCCAACGTTCGTTTGTTGCTCGTCAATAAGGAACGACGGCTGGCGATGGGGGATTGCGCGGCTCCTGTCGGTCGTGTCGCGAAGACAATGTGCTCGGATCACCTTGCTTGTTCGCCAGGTCCCTTGAGCTTTGTCCATAAAATGAGTATTAGCTCTCTGCATACAATATCATCGCTCCAGGTTCTTCAAATTACCTTACAACCCAAAGTCCTCTTCCTAGATACGGAATCGACCACGTACTCGGAACATCGAAATGTCTAAACAAGAGCCACAGTGGACCGGCGCAACTGCCACCCCTCCACCTCATTACTTTACACCAAGAACAGATGAGAGGGTGCGTCCACAACGTACAGGTGCTTCCAGAACACCCTATGAGTACGAATTAGATGACATGCGCAAGGACCGTCCACTCCCGCCTCAAGGGTACGCCGACGAGTATTATCGGTGGAGAAGGGGAGTCGACAATGAGATGCCACACCGACCGCCGAGCAAGTCCAAAGCAGCACACATGTTTGCTACCTGCTGCTGCGGATCCGCTTGGGGTATCGCAGCTTGGGTCATTGGTCTTACCCTGGTCATCGGTGCC
Source organism: Knufia petricola (assembly GCA_002319055.1). Lineage (NCBI taxonomy): Eukaryota > Fungi > Ascomycota > Eurotiomycetes > Chaetothyriales > Trichomeriaceae > Knufia > Knufia petricola. Next base: position 144,665 of record NMUC01000063.1, on the reverse strand, counting down.
ACCACAGCACTCCTCGTCAAGGCTCTGGTACGCTATCATCCATGGTACTTTTCTCGTTTATCTAACCTATATCGCAGCTTCCTCATAACAGTCCTGCACCAACGCCGACACCGGTCTCTAGTCTGTCTATAAGCACTGTGACAACTTCCATCTCTTCGAGCTCGTCGCCTGCAGCTTTGACGACGACTATTTTCACAAGTTCCGACCCCCCTACCACAACTACCGCTACTACCACCGCTACCACTACTTACAGGCCCCCGTCATCTGCTACTGTCACTGTCACGACCAACTCACCGACCATGGAGAAGGAGACTGTAACTAGTAAAGAGACAGAGACTATAACCACAAGTTCGCAGGGGCCGACGACGGTTACTTTGGTCACAACCAGGAATCCCGACACTATACTGGGGACCAATTCGGGTGCCGCAAGTAAGTTGGCTTCCTAAGGCACTGTTATCGTGAGCCTTCTGGTAAGCCATCTATCCGGCATTACCATAGAACCCTCACAATGAGCAGTTCCGCGTACCGCTTGCGAGCACGCCTTCCACGATCACTTCATGCAGATTGGCCGAGAAGACTGACTAGAGCGACAGAATCGACCGCATCTTCCGCTATTACCACGACCTACCCGTCCCCCACCACTACGCTAGGTGTCAATGCTCCTAAGTCGAGCCCGTCAACCTCACCGAGTAAGTTCATTTCCTTCGTGCCCTAACGGTCTAAAGCGTGCTTGCGACCCCCTCCTTTCTATACGAAGGAACATTTTCCCCAAAGCCTGGATCAACATGGTTGGCCACCACACGAGGATCTTCACACCTGCTGTGAGACATCAAATGCAGCTTCCGCGTCAGCATCACTGCATTCTACGTGTATACGGAAGCGATCTCGCCGACTCAAATGGCATAAGATGCCACTTCATACGTGGTAATAAACACGATCTTGTGGACATCAATACTGGCATACATGCTCTTACCACACCGTGCAAGGGCAAAATATCGACCTTCCACGCCGGTGCCACATGTACGTACAGCGGACCCAGCGCGCTGCTGCGATTCAGGTATCGATTCAGCCGAGCACATAGTCTGCAACTTTTGTGGCTGTATAGGGGATATGTGAGCTTAGCTCGAGACACTACCTTGTTCGTCATCAGCACGTACAGGATCACTACAGCGTGTCACTCGCGGTCGCCTTAAAACTCGTCGAGCCACGCTGATAGCTCTTGACAGATTACGACCCTTGCACCTGGAAGGTCAACACCCGCCTGTGCGCCCTCTATAATTCCTGCGAGAAGCCTGCGCACGAGGAGGACAGGGACACCTTGTGTTCTAGCAGTTCCTGGTGCACGGACCCCTGCAGATTGAAAGAAGAGCAAAAACAGTGTCAAGACTGTTCCTGTCCAGTGGACCCCACGGCGCCTCGACCGACCTGTCCTGCATAGACACGGGGTCAAGGCCACTTCGATCTCGACACTGGACATAGCTGCCAGACGCTGAAGGGCCACGACATCATGTGTTTGCATCCTCTGATGCTTTTCTTGTTCCATTCTATACCAGCACTCCAGTGAGATCATCCAGCACCAGTGGTTGGAGCTTGGCTAACTCAGATCTTCATATAGACTTTACCGACGACTCCATCAGCGCCAGCTCGAACTTGTCTAAGCACAGTGGTTCGAGTTCTCACTCTACGACGTTTTCCACTAAAGCTTCATCTTCGACAGCCCAGTCTCCTTTGAACAGCGACCCGCCTCCCGCTAAAGGCTCACCCTTGTCATCGCTAGCAAAGCCTCTGTCGAGTACCACAATATCTTCAAAGCCGAGCTCAAGTTCCGCTGCAAAGCCATCTAAAACAACCTGTCAACCATATTTTAACGGCCAGTGGTGGGTGCCATGCAGCTACTAGCTACTCAATAAGACTGCATCGCTGTTTGATTCGCGGAGTCGTTCAAATCGCGATGCGACGCACGGCTGGGGACATCGTTCACCTCGAAAAGATACAAACAAATTCTGAAGACTCGAAAGTCTCGAACATCTAGAGTGGTACACAAGACTAGACATCCAGTACACCCAACAACAACGCACAGGGGTCGAAAAGCTATCAAAGCGATCTCCGAAACAATACCCGAACACGAGCAGACCTCTTCTTTCCATCGCCCTAAGCAGTTCACCTAACCCCCCCACGCGAGAAAGCCCTTGGCCGAGATCTCCTGGCTCCCACTCGTCGTATCCAGTAGTGCTTGTGTACTGCTTATAGCGCCAACACACTGACTGGTCCACTCCCGCTAACATGGCATCCCACCCAGGACCCTCCTGCACAACCGGCAAGAAGACGCTCGACCGCGACAAATGCGTCTACCGCGACGGATGCGCCGACATCTCCAGCCGCAAGCAATGCGACGGCTTCTGCGACTCCATCTCGGTCCAGTGCTCCGTCATCGACCCCGGGGTATCCGACGGGCAAGCGAAACAATACTGCTGCAACAAATGCAGATGCGTCGTTGAGTTGTCTTCGTCCCCGGCCCCATCCTCATCCACATCCAGAGCGCTGCCTCCGCCGACTACACCGCCGCCCTCGACGCCCCGACCCTCCAAACCAACGTCTACGGCGTGCGTCTCCACCACAATGACCATGAACACGGAGTGGTGCGTCTACGTCGACAACTGCGAGACCAACCCGGGGAAGAACGATAAAGGATACCAGTTGTGTAATGCGGTCGATCCGAAGGATGGGAAGAACGTCTGCGGCAAGCACAGCAAACATGACACTTCGCCGGTGGGGATGTGCTGCAACTGGGGGTGTCATGGGTAGTTGACCGAGGTGATGCACGTGGACTGAGTCTGAGGAGGTTGCTCGCTCAGCACGCGGTGTCGTTTGCTTTTAGTATAGCCTCTTCATGGTGTGATTTTATTGATGTCAAGAACAATCACAACAGTAGAATCTTCAATCATCAATCGAACTAGGTTCTGAGTCTACTACGAGCTATCTTCAGGTATACATCTCACATATTCGTCCGACAAACCCTGAGAAGCCTGCGATGGTCGATGTCGATGCCGGTCCGGCGACGGGACCTGCAGGCGTCATATTTGGCACAATGAGCACTTGGTCGTTCTCCTCGAGGAACTCCACCGTCGTCACAAAACGGAAAGAGACCTTCAGGTCCTCTGCTTTCTCCGTTTGTGTCTGTCCTTCGACGTCGTCATCGTCCTCGAACGAAAAGACTTCGTCATGAGAGGAAGCTTGTGTATCCACGGACCCATTCAGCTGCCTCATTCCTTCACGGTGGTCAGCTAGAGCTACAGCGGTCACTTTCACTGCAGCCCTGATAGTGTTAATGTACGCTATAGCATGACCGCCGAGAATAAGTGGCGGCGATGCTGTGCTTCCGAAATCCGAGTACGGGAACGCTGCCGTGAATGATGTGTAGCCTTGGAAGTCCTGGCTGGAACGAGCTAGAACCATGCCTTTTCTAGCCTTGTCGAGAGGAATGTTCAATACTGAATCTGTATCGACAGATTGAATTCCCACAGTACCTGTGTCACTGACATGCATCGAAGAGACTGGCAATCGGAGGTTGCGCAATGATACCACTTTCACGTTAACGTACTTGATCTGGGTCCCTAGCTCATCATCAGGGGCATGTTGTCCGTTCGATTGCGTGGAGTTGGAGAAGTTTTCGGAAAGACAACGAGGTAGTGAATGCCCAGGGGACTTGCCGAAGTGTGACGATGCCCTTCTTAAGGTACGAGCGTGCAAGGTCTCGCCAGTGTCTGTTTCCACCAGAAACGGGCCCAGCAGCAGTTCGTCGCCTAACGAAATCGTGCCTGCAGCTATCAGACCGCAGAGAACAACTCCATTGTCGGTGATGGCGCGCTCTGTGGAACTCGAGTAGACTTTCGATGGCGGTATAGCGAAGACTTCATCTATTCGGAAGACTACGTGCTTGTCTTTCGGGGCCTGAGTATGAGACCCTGTGTGGACTGGTGGAGCCGGTGGGGCCGGCAGAGCTCGAAGCATGGCATGCAGACTGGCGATACCTGAGCCGGACAGAGCGCTTGTCATGACGATCGGAACCGATGAGCCGATACTCTGGGTAGATGCAAGCCTCTCGTCAATATGAGTCTGCTCCCCTATCACTAGCTCGTCGATCCTGGTGGAAAAGTCTATGTCGTCCTTCTTCGTACTCTGTGTTGCAGGTGTGTTCACAAGGACTGGAGTTTTGCCGGCAGCCTTCACCACGGATAGTATTTGCGCAAGCACCTGCCTCAAGCCAGATTTGGTTGCCAGATCCATCTTAGTAATCGCGACTATGAATGGTCTTCCAAGCTTGAGACAGAGCTCCAGATGAGCCAAAGACAAGCTAGGTCCGGCAGTGGGTTGATCCGCATCAGGCACGGAAGGAACAACCGCAGAACCTTGGAGGGTACCCTGCACATTGTCATCCGCCGCAATGCATAGCACGACCCAAGCCGGGTCCCAAGAGATAAGAGCACGAAACGTGGATTTTGAATAACGAGGCAATCCGGGTGAGTCTGAAAGAAAAACGAGGCGGTTTGCCAAGCTGTGAATGTCCGACCATGAGGAAACATCTCCAGTGGCGTAGTTGATAACGGCGTTTCTGGCAAGTACTTTGACATCATAGCCGAGTAGCTCCTGAGCCACGGAGCTTGTGATACCAGAAGCGATTTCATGTCTGTGCTTGAGCAGCGATAGACGGCTCTTGCCTCTGCCGTTGTCAAGCACTGAAGTCGTCAGAGTGCCGAGCAAGGAGGATTTCCCAGCGCCACTGCAACCTAATAGAGCTGCACGAACCTGCTGTTTGCAGTCCTCTTCTGCTGTCGTGGTTTGGCCCGGGGTTTGCTCCTGCAAATCAAGCACCTGTGGAGCATTGTCTGCAGAAGCAGGCACCACTTCGACACTCTTGTTGTCGGGTCTGACGAGAACTTCAGCAACCCAGAGCTTGCTCGCACGGGTGAGAGAGGGTAGATCCCCCACACCACCTTCGGTCCACTCGCAGTCACCAACAACGACGCGTCTGTGGACATCGACTACGCAGCCCAAGCTAGCAGCCATTGCCCGCAGGTTTGTCAGGCTCTCCTCCATTTCCTCGTCGACGAGGCCCACAAGGGTCCCGTCGTCAGCAACGCCGATCTCATACAACGCGCCCTGGCTCTCTTCGAGACCGGGCAACAGCTTCGAGGGACGGTCTGGCACGCCTAGTCGAGGCGTTGCCTCTGGCAGGACCGGCAGAACTAGCTTGCCATTCGATGAAGAATGGAAGGGTGAAGACTGTTGCAGACGCCAGAGCAGCTGTGTGGTTAGCTGCTGCAAACGAGCCTGGCGTGTCTGGGTGGAGGGCTGATAGGGAGATCTTGTGGGAAGGCCATCGCTAGTCGTGGGATAAGAGGCCGCAGCAGAGTCTGAGCGATTGTGCTGATTGGACCACATGGGCACGGAGGTAGAAGAGTAGTTAAAAGCCCTTCGCCATCGGAGCAACAAATGCAGCTTGTATTCAATGGGCCCATCGTGCTTCTCTGGCTCTAACTTGGTTATGTTACCAAGGCCATCATTCCTGTGCGCATCAGTGACAGCTTGACCCTGCACATGAACGGCGACCTGGGGTGTGTTGCTTCCGGGTGTGCTCCACGGCGACTGCACTCTATGTGGCTCTTCCTGGTACGTGAATATCGACGCCATAATCTAGTGCGGCGCAGTAACTATCTTGCTATCCTGTATGCACTCTCCTCTTTGATGAAACGCTCTTTCTGGCTACTATTCATGTCTCGTGCCGATACCTGGCTGAAGCTCGTAAACGTGATAAAGACCGTGTGTTTGTATGGCAGTAGAATAGCATTTGTTGGAGTTTGAACATGTTTGCCGGCAACAGGCGTGAGTCGAGCAGACCAGAGATACGCAAGATCTCAAGCTACAGAAAGAGTCATAGCCAGGCTTGGTAGATTGAGCAAGTAGATGGTTCAAGTGATTGAGGCAAGAGTCACTGACTTCGGCGCAACAGTGGAAGGCGCGATGTGGCGTTGCAGCCGTGGAGCCTTAGGAGCCTTGTCTGGGGAAGCCCACCAGGCTCCAAAAGATGAAAGTCAATCACCAGCGCTGCAGCTGTACTTTATAGACAACCATCCTCCCGAGCTTCTACAACCAAAGGATCATCGTCATTAGGACTAAGGTTTGGCCTGAATAGCGTCTGATAGAGTACTCTAGTACCTTCAGCATGACCGCCTCTGCCTAGACCCTTCCCAGGCCAGTTCGAGGTCGCTTTTCATGCTTACTGAATAAAGACACCCCACAAACATGGCGGCCGGCGGCAGGATTTCTCTTCTCCGTTACCTCCGCCTCCGGGTCCGGGTCCGGGACCCTATCTGCTCTGCTGGCAGTGTCTTCTCGGCAGTCTGGTGGTGTGTGGCTCTGGATGAGCTACCGTGTTCCACTGTACACGCAGGAGCGTATTCAAAGCATGGAGCAGACGCAAGAATCGGCCCCGCGGCCTGATCAGCCTGGACTGCGACCGAACAGGGCTTGCAGGAATTGTATACAAATCAAAGCCAAATGTATACCTCTGACTGAAGCCCTCACTGCTTGTGAACGGTGCAACCGCCTTGGCAAAAGCTGCACAACTCCAGCACCGGCTCCACGCCGTGTACGGAAAACGTCGAAAGTCACACAGTTTCGGTCAAAGTCCAACAACCACACGCCGGCGCCAAGGGCACGCCAGACATCCGAGTTGCCAACATTGACAGCCTCTGAGTATGACCTTGGCCGTCCATCTTTGGAGGACTTTCAAAGCACGACAGCAAGTGGTGAGTTAAGTCCAGGCGGTATGGCAACTCTAGTATATATCGTCATGTGCAGCGTCCGCAACACTTCAATCTTCCATGTCCAATTCGTGCCTTCTGCCGTAGATGTGATGCACTTTGAGAGAACTAGAACAAGTCTCATGGTGGCATCATGCTATCGCAATGAAAGGTTTGTTGTTGAGATACTGACTCATGTATGTGTAGCGCCGTCAGAGCCCACGAACTCGATCCCACAAGAGCATTTCCCTAATGGTCGCACGCACGGCACTGATACTGGCATCGTCTTTGATATCTCGCCAGAAATCGGCCACTTCTTTGTCGCGCCAATCCATGAATCGCTTTTCGAGCAATACAGAATGTCCATGAGCGGACATTTTCCCTTCGTCCCTATGCCGCCTGGAACCTCAACATACAACATGATAAGAGACAGGCCGTTCCTGTATACTTGCTGTGTTATGTCTGCCGCTCATAGAGATCCTCCGCTTCAAGAACGAATTGCAAAGGACATCTTGAAATATGTTAGCGAGCACATGATCTTAAGAGGCGAGAAAAGTCTAGACCTGCTGCAAGGTCTTTTAGTGGCGACTACCTGGTACCCTGTCCACACTCATAACAGTTCAAAGTGGATGAACCTCATTCACTTGGCAAAGGCTCTTTCGGTTGACCTGGGTCTGAACCGGCCTCCAGGTTTTGGCATATTCCAGATGAAGACGCCTAGTGATGCAACCGGTATGATTCAAGATAGCAAGCACGAGGCACGGTACCATAGACTCGAGGAGCGCAGGGCATGCCTTGGTGTTTATCACGTCTACAATAAATACAACGCTGCTTTCCGCCGTGCGGACCCCACCCCTTGGAGCGAACATCCCTCCGACGCAAATGCTGTGGCGTACGTAAGACTCAACCATCTTGTGGAACGCTACACTGGCGCAGGAGGTTTCAAGCCTGGCACATTCATGCCGATACCCGCGTATGTGAAGCTATTTTCGGAGGAGATTGATCGCTTGAGACAGAGTCTGCCAGATCTCCTCCGCAACTGTCCATCCATGCTTGACGAACTCCAGGCATCGGAGCTCTGCCTTTTCGAGCCAATAATAGGCGCAGAGTATGATGTGCCGGCGCAGAAGGTCGAGGCATACCATGCTTGCCTAAAAAGGTGTTTGGCTTACTGGGAAGCCTTCGTGAGTCAAGATGTCGCAAAGGCGCCTTATCTACCCCTGCTAAACTGGGTAATGATCAAGCATGCGTTGGGCATCGTCGCTCAACTGTCATTCGCCCAGGCCGAGGGGTGGGATGTTTCCTACGTCCGGAGTGTAGCAAGTTTTGAAATGCTAGCAGACAAGATGATGGCACTGCTCAAGAATGTACAGGCATATGAGGACGCTACATATCCCAAGAACCGCTCCATACGGTTCAAGGTCTTCTGCTTGCGCGTTGATATGTTCAAACAGTGGTTCAATTCACAGATTCAGCAAGAGACATTATCAGAACAAACACAGGGTACGGAACATACGCACAACGAACGTTCTTCGGTAGTTCTAGACCCGCTTCCCAAACTCAACGACTTCTCGGATTTGCTATGGCAAGATTTCAACATCGACTGGTCCAGACTCGACAGCGATCTTTACTTCGACTGAGCAAGCATCTCCACGTAATGTAGGCAAGCATAGCACGGACAACAAGCTCCGTTAAGCAAGCCTGGCGTCGAGTATACTACACAGCCGGTCTCATCCCATGGAAGTCTACTGGGTGAGACGACCTACACTGCAAGGATGCCAGCCGATCGAAGCAATCCAAGAAGAACTCAGACCCGGACCCGGAGTCAGAGTGTCGGAGCCGGAGACGGACCATCTTTGGTTCCTTATGGTATGTGAAAGCACGCCGTGGACTCAGGACATATATATAAGAACCTTCGCATGCCATGGTGGTCGCTCTTATCGTCCCTAAACTACTTGCAACTGACCACTGCCTATTCGTCGTTCTATGTTCAAAATGTCCTCAAAGCCCAATCCTGAGATCAGTGTCTCACAGACATCCTCCCCAGACGACCAACCAACCCCAGCAGAGCCCGAGAAGGCACAAACAGAAGAAGAATATTTGCACGGCCGCCCCCTCTATCTCCTCATCGTAGCTCTTGTACTCGCAGTCATCATAATGGCCCTCGATATTTCCATCGTCGCCACGGCCATCCCACGCATAACCGACACATTCGACACCATAAGCGACATGGGCTGGTACGGTGCCGCCTTCATGATCACCAACAGCGCCCTTCAGCCCATGTCCGGCAAGATCTACACGTTCTTTCCCATCAAGCAATCTTTTATCATGTTCATCGCGGTCTTCGAACTGGGCTCACTGCTGTGTGCAACCGCCGTCTCAAGTCCCATGTTCGTTGTCGGTCGAGCAGTAGCCGGCCTCGGTAGTTCGGGTCTCGTCAACGGAGCGCTCAGTACCATTGCTCTTGCCGGTCCACCAAGCACAAGACCGATGTTCATGGCCATCGTCATGGCCGTTGCCAGTGCAGGTCAACTTCTCGGCCCCTTGATCGGAGGTGTGCTCACAGAGCATGCCAGCTGGCGCTGGTGCTTCTACATCAATCTTCCCTGCGGCGCGCTCACAGTCGCCTTTCTTACATACATCCGCTTCGAGAACAACGCCTTGGCGCGCAAAAAGTTCGCCCGAAAGAGCATGGTCAAAGACTTCGACATAATCGGCTTCATCCTTTTTGTGCCAGCAATCATAATGTTCATGATGGCCCTGCAGTGGGGAGGCATCAAACACGCCTGGTCCAGCGCAACCATCATCGGCCTACTCGTGGGCTCCTTCATCGCCCTTCTTCCCCTGATCTACTGGGAATACCGCCAAGGGGATAACGCAATGTTCCCCTTCTCCATCCTGCGTATCCGCGTGATGGCCTGCGCCTGCATGACGGGCTTTCTCGCCGGCGGCTCCATCCTCCTCCTAGCATACTACCTCCCGCTCTGGTTCCAAACCGTGAAGCTCGCCGACCCCTTCCACAGCGCAATCGACACACTCGCCTCCTTCCTCTCCCAGATCATATTCGCGAACGTCTCGGGCGCTCTCTGTCCCCGGCTCATCCCCTACTTCATGCCCTTCGCCATCACCGGCGCAATCCTCTGCACCGTTGGCAGCGCCCTAATGACAACGTTCCACCCCACCATCCCCGCCGCAACCTGGATCGGCTTCCAGGTCCTCTTCGGCGCGGGTCGGGGCCTTTTCATGCAAATCCCCGTGCAGTCCGCACAGCAATATATGCCCAAAGACCAGCTTGCGGTCGGCACAGCCGTCGTCACATTTTTCCAGTCCTTCGGCGGCTCGATCTTTCTTGCGCTGGGGCAGACGACGTTCAGTAACGTTTTGACGCCGGCGTTGGGCCGGTTTGCGCCGGGCTTGGATCCAGACGCGGTGCTGGGCAGTGGTGCGACAGATGTTAGGGGGGCTGTGCCGGCGGAGTATGCGGAAGGCGTGGTGTTGGCGTACAATGAGGCGATCACAAAGACGTATTATCTTGCAGTTGGGATGTCGGCGGCTTGTGTCGTTAGTGCTATGGGGCTGGGCTGGAGGCGGGTCGAGAAGAGCGAGAAAGTCGAGGCTGTGAAGGCTGTGGGGACGATGGAGAAGGCTGGAGGGAATGAATCTAGGAGCGAGGATAAGGGTGCAGACAGGGAGACTGTAGGTACTAACGTCAGTGTTTGAGGTGTGTTCGTGCCCTTGGATTGCTTCGGACCTCTGGTCCAGGTGTACTTTTATTGCATGGTGCCATGACAGTTATTTCTGACGGGGCATAAGACATCCCCCCATCCAATCTATGTACTCTTCTCGTGGACCTCCGAACAGGCCAGCTCTAGGCGGACCAAATCGAGGGATTGGATCGGGTCAATGCCCGAGTAGGTTGTAGTACAGGTGCTGTAACATGACGGTAGGTCTAGTAATTCGGTATATCAGCACGAGCCAAACCGGGTTACTATTCCGTCTACCATCGTCGTGGTTCCTGAGTGATCTGAGCGGCAGGCTTCTGAGCAGCATTCAAGGTACTAGCCTGCTGCTTTGCTTTGTCGAATTCTCGCACCAGGATTTCACAATTGACCTCTGTACACAGTTTTTTCCTCCTCTCAACCGGTAGCTTGTCGGCGAAGGTCAACCCGCTGGCCCTCTCCACCGCTTCGAGGGGAACCTCAAAGTCTCTCAAGCTCTTCTGGTTGGGGATCTCGGTATTTGGCAGCACGAATGCACCGAGTGCAACCTTGCTGGCGGGGTTGCTGAGGTGGTCTTCTCCATAGATAACCTTGTAGAAGTGGGTTGGTACTGCTACGTTCGGCGGGTTGCCGATGACCTCGTAACTGACCCTCCATTTTCCGTCTGGATGCTGCTTGGGAAGATACAGTGGCCCGGTGACCACTCTCACACTGGGGTAGCGCTTGGTCAAGTTCCTGCAGAATTCCTCGAAATGTGCCCAGTAGTCTCGGTTGAAACCCTCGCCGACCTGGGGACACATGTTACTCAGCACAAATGTGGTGTCCATTGCCTCTTGCGACCACTTGGCATCTGCGGCTGGTGTCTGGTGGCCTCGATCGTAGCCGCTGCGGAAGTAGTCGTGGAGCTTTGCGCGGAACATGGGTGGGACGGTGGTGTCTTCGTAGAACACACTGTTGCGTCTGGAAGCATTGTTCTGAGAGAGAGATTGGGGTGTGAAGTGTTCGGCCACCCAGTGTGGATTGCGCGTCATGCGGTTGTACGAGGAGAGGTGGGAAGGTGTGATGTTGGTGTCGGCGATGAGAGGGGTGAGGCCATATTTGAGAACACCCGATGGATTCACTGGTGCTAGAGGTAGATTTGAGGGAACATGCTGAGATATGGGTGCTGGTACTGGGAGCGGCTGTGGTGCTGGTGCTCCTGGGGATGAGGATGGACTTGGAAGTGTGCTGGTCGGAGCTGGCCCTCCTACAGGGGTGTGGTTCGATCGTGAGGAGAATATTAGAGCTGTCAGAGATGCACCTGCGGCCGCTGAGCCTGCAGCGATCAAGGCAAGTGTCGACTTGGACATCTTGACGATGGAGCAGTGAAGCTATTAGCAGGCACCACAACTGCAGTGAGATGACCCTTTCGGCTCTAAATCGCTGCAAAAGTTCGCGTCTAGCCTGAGGCGATCACGCGTGCATCGCGCCTCGTGCCTTTAATAAGGTTCTGGCAGGGACCTTGCAAGCGCCACCAATGAGCATCTAAGCTAAGCTCGCCTGCTGCAGCGCTTCAAGGTTAACTTGGGGTGCAGATAAGGTCGTCATGGGGCAGGCGCCACATGCGAATGACCGTGACTGCTATGGTAAAAACTGAGAACCTTAAGTGGGCAGTTAAGTGGTCGCCAGCATGGCATTGTTCTTTCGAGTCCTACGGTCGCAAACACTGGCAATATGATTTCCTAGATTACTGAACATCCTGTACCTTTGGTTCGTTTCCTGCCGGCAACACCGTCAGTCCGCCTTCGCCACGGCGCCTCGACTCACTTTTGGATGATTGGAGAGCTAGAGCAGGAGCAAAGATGGTGCTCGACAACGATGTTCGAGGATGGATTATGACCGGTGTCAGCGCTATTGGTACGGGAACATGAATGGCTCGCTGTCTGCAAGCACCCGCTGACCTCTGGAAGCATGCATTTTTGGCTCGAGCATAATATGCATCGACATCATCATCAGGCAGTTCCCGCGCATGCATGATTTCTCGATAGCAGAAAGCGACACTTTCCTCTCAGCCGCGCTAAGCTTGAGTTTTGGTGTCATGGTAAGTGCAGCAGCGCCAGCCATTGAGACCCCAGCGCTGACCCTGGTACAGCTCTTCATGTCTCTGTACTCTATGTTACCCAAATCGAAATCCTACCTCATGGACGGTGGCTACTCGGCCAGGGAAGCATCATTCATGCTCATCGGACTCTTTCTTGCCGGCGTGGTGGTTATCAGAGGCGTTTCGAGTATCATGCATCACTTCATCCCCTCTCACGTCGTGGATTGTGATCACAAGCACGAGGACGAAGAGGCGGATGTCAAGCACGATGGAGGTATGGCAGGGAACGAGCACGAGCACGAGCACGCTGAACGGACTCCTCTCCTATCGTCTCGAAGAAACAGCTCTCGAACGGCTAGTGACGCGGCTCTCCGTCCGGCGAAGCGAGGAAACGGCGCTTCGCTGAGATCGGACACTCGGAGGCCATCCACCCTTAGCAGCACCTTGACCCGGACATACTCGAAGTACGTGCAAGGACAGAAAGACAACTGCGACGAGTCGGGCCCATGCAAGGGCTACACAGATCCTTGTGGTCAGGATTGCTTCCACTTCATGCAACGACGTACTTCATCGCCCATAGTCCGCCAGGGTCCGATGCCTCGCCAGCCGACGTGGAGCAGAACGATTCTTCCGCAGGCAGAACCCGTGCCAGAGGAGGCTGACGAAGCTGCCTCTCATACTGAGCCCCATTCACCTCGCGACAATGGCAGATCTCGAGCTCACTCACATGCCAAAACCGACGCCTCGATGGCTCGGTCACGGTCCGCAACACATCACTACCATCATCCCCCAGGGGAGCACGATGCTGCTGCGGCAAAAAGGTCGCATTCCACGCATTCACACGCCGAATCCGAAGGACAGGAGCACCATCACCATGTTCCTACCAATGCTTTCATGGCAATTGGCCTACAGACGTCAATAGCCATCGCTCTCCACAAGGCACCTGAGGGCTTCATCACTTACGCCACAAATCATGCTAACCCTAATCTAGGCTTTGCTGTATTCGTGGCGCTTTTCATTCACAATATCACCGAGGGCTTCGCAATGGCACTACCACTATTTCTAGCTTTGAATTCTCGAACCAAGGCCATCATCTGGGCCTCCTTCCTTGGCGGCGCATCCCAGCCACTCGGGGCAGGCATCGCAGCATTATGGTTCAAGCTTGCACAGAGACATCATCATGCCGGACCCAACGAGGCAATCTATGGAGGCATGTTCGCCATCACTTCGGGCATCATGACCAGTGTCGCTCTGTCCTTGTTCTCAGAAAGCTTGCAATTGAGCCACAAAAAGGGCCTATGCATAGCATTTGCGTTCATTGGTATGGGGGTACTCGGCGTAAGCTCGGCACTGACAGCTTAACGATCAGAGTCAGCATGAAGTAAGAGCGTGATGATGGATCCTTGATACCCAGCCTGAATTAGATACACGTTTCATCTCATTGTTCTGATTCCGCAGCGTCAGTCGTCCCCAACGTAAACTCTGTTCGGAGAAGCCGATCGGTGGACATCTGTGTCACGTGAGCCCGCGCTTCCCGCTACCGTGTGGCTACTACCCCCCGCGCCAAGTCCAGCGCCGTTCGGGTCTTCGTTCCGTAGCAGAGGCCTTGCTTGTTATTGGACTACCCTTCACCTTACAAACATCAGAGCAGACATGGCACAGATCAGTCTTGTCGACTCCGGTCGGCTGTCTGCGCTGCTCAAGGAGGCAATGAGTTGGAACGACAGTATTTCATCCATCCTCGTCTCAGCCCAGAACGGGTCAATTCTTGCCTACGCCTTCCGCCAGCACACACCATCTGTCAAAGCAATGCGCACGCGGTCTACGACAGTGACAACCGCATATGCCATTGCGAGACAAGACACCCTTGTCTTCGAAGCACAACGCACAGGGGCGTTGACAGTAGTCTCCGCCATTGCTGATCAGGTTCTGCTCTCTGTGACTGGACCTGAACCACGAGACGTCGATCCCTACGAGAAGACGGTTCACGAAGCTGCACAGAACGACACAGATGGTGCAGGAATGGAGACTTCACGTGAGCAGGATCCCGAGATGGCGCGACTCCGGTCAGAACTTGAGACGGTCAACCAAGAGCTCGTCGACATGATTCGCGACGACTTAGCCGAAATGAAGTGGCCTGAGGACATTTGAGCTCAAGGACTGCCATACTGCAGTTGATACAATCACGTAAACGGAAGTACGAATCTCTCATGGACACTGGCGTACATTCTAGTCGCCAAGTGAAGGCTTTGAATACGCGGTTTCAGCTGCGTGCGTGGGCCCGGTTTTGGTATCGTCGCTTCTACGGCGATCCCTCTTAAAGAGGTATCAGTGGTGTGCTCGAAGGATCCAATCGGCCATCTCAGTTGTCAGGCTCGAGCCAGGTCACGAATCCCTTCACTTTGTAAGCGAGTTGTTACTCGCGCGGGCTGCGTTTCTCGGTTTGGCAAGCACCTCGGTACCTTCCTAGGGATGGGCAGATGCACGACAATACCAAGATGGAGCTCGAGTTACAGGCCAAGACAGCGTCCCCAGCATGCACTCTGGCTCGCGAGAGTGCACCAGCGTTTGGACCATACATCCTCAGTCACGCCAATATCTTAGAGGGTAGCTGACTAAAAACGTTGTCTGCACTTGTGCGAAGGCAGACCCTGGGCAAGCACAAGTGTAAAGTTTGGCGCGGCGCGACCAAAGTCCTGCAGGCCAGAGTCGAATGCGACTCCCCGCACAAACCGGCTAACTAGTTCGGGGTCACCATCCCTACCACCCGCGAAGCTGTTATTTTCCCGTGCCAGCTCATACTGCATCTTCAACATCGTTCCACCAACCGAATTGGCAGATAACAATATACATACCAACTTCCCTGAACAACACATCTGCTTCCTGGCGCATTTCGCGCCGAGCGCGCCATCATGTTGTGCGTATCTGCTGCATGCGACTGGATTCGCTTTGGCTGATCATAAGCGCTGACTCCATCTCTCGCAGCGCTATTCCTCCGCCCCCCCGTTACCCTACGGCAAACGGCCTGCCTCCCACACCTATAGAGACTGCCAATCAGCTGTCGAAGCCTGAGGGGCCTGAGTACGCCTTCCAGTCAGGCGAAGGTACACTGTTCACCACGTGCGACCAAGTCCAGGCTGATCTTGTGCAGGTACATATGTTCTGCGAGACGACTTGCAACTTGCAACGCCCCCACCTCATCCCTCAGAGACGCCGATCACGAACCCTAACCCGCTAGCCACTTCGACGAATCCTCCTACGAGCGGTACCAAGCTCACTCTTTTGACGCTGAACCCTCGTCAAGTGAAGCCGCAGTTGAATAAGACGACCACCACCACCAGTAACCTGTTGAGATGGAGAACCTTAGCCAGGACGGACACTACTAAGGCCAAAGACACGAAAGAGACCACAGAAATAGAAAAGGAACCTCGCTTGTCTTCAGATGACAGTAGTGCCAAGAGTGTCAACAACGAGTCGAATGCTAGCACGAGATCCTCTACAGCTCCGGCATTTGGAGAGGGTAATGCCGCATTGTCACTCACGAACTCCAGAGATGCGCTCAAGAAGAGGAAGCCGAAGAACAACATGGTTAAGAGTAATTCGTCCTTCGTTTCACGCGTCATCCCGCACGACAGTCTTGCCAAAAGACTGGCCGAACGAGACCCTGGCGGCACCTTTATCTTCGTCAACATCAACCGGGCCTTTCAGTGGATCGACACCTCCTCAAGCATTAAAGCCGAACCCCTTACAAAGATATTGTTCACAAAAGCTCACATGCTGTGCCATGATGTCAACCAGTTAACCAAAGACGAAACCCATATCGATGTGGTTATGGGATCTTCGTCGAGCGATATAATATGGTACGAGCCTATGACACAAAAATATGCTAGAATCAACAAGAACGGCATCATCAACAGCACTCCAGTCTCCAAGATAAAGTGGATACCTGGATCGGAAAGTCATTTCCTTGCTGCCCACCAAGATGGTTCGCTGGTTGTGTACGACAAAGAAAAGGAAGACGCTCCGTTGGTTCCCGAGAGTGTTGTCGACGAAAACATCAGGGTTGAGGACGATCCAGATTCGACTCTGAACGTCACCAAGAGTGTCAACTCGACCAACCAAAAGGCGAACCCCGTAGCTTGCTGGAAACTGACTTCAACACCCATCAACGATTTTGCATTCTCGCCTGACAGCCGGCATCTAGCTGTAGTAGCAGAAGATGGCTATCTGCGCATCATCGACTATCTGAAAGAAAGCCTTACGGATGTCTTCTCATCTTACTATGGAGGGTTTACGTGTGTCTGCTGGTCACCAGACGGCAAGTACATTCTCACCGGAGGACAAGATGATCTCGTCTCCATCTGGTCGTTGACCGACCGGCAGCTAGTCGCCCGCTGTCCTGGCCATGCTTCATGGGTCACCGCAGTAGCATTCGATCCCTGGCGTTGCGATGACAAGACGTACCGATTTGGCAGTGTTGGAGATGACTGCAAGCTACTGCTTTGGGACTTTAGCGTTGGCATGCTGCACCGACCCAAGGGAGCCTTCGGTAGAATTCGAGGCAGTATTGCAGGCTCGGTCTCGCTCGCGCGGCACCGAACGGAGAGTGCGTCGGTCAACCGGCTAAGATCCGAATCCAACAGATCAGATCCTGTACAGCAAGAGGAAGAAGAGGAACCCGATTTCATCAACCATCCCATTGAGCCTCGCGCGAGGACCGCTCAGCTGCCGCCTGTCATGGTCAAAGCAGTCGATACACATCCACTCTGTGGCCTTGCTTTTGAGCAGGACTGCATTATCACATCATGCCAGGATGGACATGTAAGAACTTGGGACCGACCTTCACAGAATGCCAATGCTAGTCAGCTTGACCTCAGCAACGCCAAATGAGCGATCTTGTTGTCTTTCGCACAACCACTGCTGTCTTCAGAGCTCGCAGATCATGGCCTGTCTGTATAGGCATAGCACCAATCACATCCGTGAGCCACAAAGATCACAAAGCAGGCAACGCCACAGCCTCCCTGGCATGCTGGCTGCCAGACGGAAACGCCCTTTCTATGGTAGATTTTGCAGAGTGCGCCTCAGAAGCCCAGCGTGTGATACTTGTATGCAAACAACGGCTCGAGTCTTGCGAGACATGCAGGGCCAAGTGCATGCAGGACAGTGGTTGACTGTGAATACTGCCGGTCATCGCACAGATTCACTCTCGGCCCGAGGAGGTCTAGTCATGGATCCTGGTAAGAAGCTGCATTAACACGTGTCTCGCTTATCGCACTTGTGTGACCCTGATTTTGCTTTCCTGGATGATTGGACCATACCTGCAGGAACAAGCATGTTGTGAAGCACGATTGTTACGCATCGGCCTTACTCGAGCCGGAGACAAACAGAGTGGTGGACAACGTACAGTTCAACTCTTGCTTTTGTTATCCTTCTTTAGAAGATGCAAGCTGTATGTCTGCTCTGCATGATACAGCAGAATTGGCGGACAGGCGGTGCCACGTGGGTATGCCATTCCATTGCGCGGTCGGTCAGTCACGCTTAACAGCTCAAACACCAGAATCGCAGCAAATCGGGCCCCACATACTACTCTACAAGCCAGCATACCTGGGTGTCTATGTTCATAGCGATGTTGACTTGTTGGTTTTAAACTGTGTGGAGGTCGGCTTGACATGGAATCAGCCACAAGCGGCGATCATGGAGCTTCCTCGGGGTTGCACAATCTTCACCGAGGGCTTGACCACTAGGGTCTATCTCGGCGGCTCTAGTTTATTCAGGGTTTGGAAATGCTTGCCGACCATCAGACTTCAGTAGGTTCATGAATGGCGTGAACAGAGGATCTACCAATATTGAGGTGTACGAGGTTGCATATTTTGCCAGCTGTTCAACATGAGTACCTTATGCGGCGTCAGCATCTACCCAGCGTCAGGATTTTCAGCAGCACAAGTACCCTCCATCCAGTCATGATTGCCAGTAAGGCGGGGCTATGCTCGGCCGGTTGCATCCGTGTCGATTGGATCTGTCGTAGGGATTATTGACATCTTAGCAGTAAGTTCTCAATCAATTGCGTCTTTTCGGTCTTTTGCTTATCTCAAATCTGCATCCACTTGGGTACCTGGCTGACCATGTCATGTCGTTTGCGTGCCCAGCTGGTTCCAGCGAGAATTAATCATTGCATTTGCGTACGATTCTGACGACTGTGTCCCTCATTTTCTTCAATCTCCTCCGCTTTGTTCTCATCATAACAGCGATCTTCCGTTGGCTTCCGGCACTGGTCAATCTTAGTTTCCGTCCGTCGAAACATGGTACTACCTGTTTGGCAAGACAACTGAACCCAGCCCACTGTATCACCGCCAGCACATTGAGTCAGCAGTTCAGTTGATCCCTAATGGCTCTCAAGTTCCTGAGCGCCCATACCGGCAGCGGAGGCACTAGTAGCAGCGTGAAGCTATTCGATATACGGCTCGACAATGAGTACATAGTCTTCCGGGGAAGTGAAGAAGAAGCAGGCAGTGCACAGCTGGCGGGACAACTTGTGCTAGCTCTGACCGAACCTTTGACCACTACAGGTATCACCCTGACGTTAAGTGGCATTCTGCATATGTCGTGAGTCACATCTGCAGATGCTGGAGCGAATGTGTACCACATGACCATACGCACGATCCAGGCAGCCCATCATTCCAGTTGACAAGCTAGCTAATGCTCTCTTAGATATAGCACAACTTCTAGTTCCTCGTTGTCTGGCAGACGCAACGCATCGAAAGAGAAACCCTTTTTCCAGAAGACGTGGACGTTTCGAGATCCTGGCAAAGGACGAACCGAAACCCTCCCGAGCAACAACTACTCATGGCCCTTCGATCTGGTGCTAGACGGCACCCTTCCCGAGAGTGTGGAGGGGTTGAAGGAGGCATATATCGTTTATAGGTTCAAGGCCGAAATTGGGCGCAAGAGAGCAAAAGACATCGTGGTCAGGAAGCCACTACGAATTGTGCGAACGCTAGCCTCCAGCGCGCTCGAGTTGAGTCATGCGATGAGCGTCGAAAACGTCTGGCCGAACAAGATCGAATACTCGATAAGCACCCCCAGCAAAGCCGTCATATTCGGTTCCTTCCTGCAGGTCGACTTCAAGCTCATACCCTTACTGAAGGGTCTCGTGATCGGATCTGTCAGTACACAGTTGAAGGAGGAGCATGAATTCATGATGGATCCGGAGTGGGGGGTGCAAGCACTCAACGGTGGCATCATGAAAGACGATCGAATCATCGCTTTCGACAATTACACCCTCAATACGGAGAACGACCTCCAGATCATAGAGGAGGCGGCAGAGGGCTTCCAGTTCTCGCGCTATCTCGAGTTGCCCAAGTCTCTGACCAAGTGCATGCAGGACTGCAATGTGAAAGGCCTCAAGATACGGCACAAGATCAAGTTCAACGTTCAGCTGCATAACCCCGACGGCCACGTCTCGGAATTGCGAGCAAACCTACCCGTCGCTCTGTACATTTCCGAGAGCTTACCGCTGAACGAGAACAACGACCTGGTGGACCAAACGCCACAAGCTGGTCGAGCAGCTGTCGAGAACGACATGCATCATTCAGCACCGCCGCTGTACGGTGAACATCAGTTCGACCAGCTGTATGGCGATCAGCAGTTTGAAGCAGTATACAGCGGCTACAGAACACCAGGAGCAGCTCTTTCAAATGGAGGAACACCGTCCTCGCTCAGCAGAAACATCTCATCGGAGAATTTGGCAAGCTTGGCTGGCGTTGCCGATGGTCATGTGGACTCCACGCATGTATCCGCGAGCGCGCTCCAGCATAGATTGTTGGATTTGCGCCGCTCCGACAGAGTGGTTCCCTCCATTGCAAGAGACGACTATGATCAGCCAGCCCACGGAAGCTTATCGAGACGAGGTTCTATACCACATGCAAATGGGGATTATCATCATGGTATTGATGAGGCGGACGGGTCTGGACATCATTCTCGCGGCACAGTCAGCGGTAGGAACAGCGTGCCAGAGTCAAACACTGTGTCCCGGAGGACATCGAACGAGAACCACACCGACACATCTGGCACTGCGACACCATTTTTCCAAACGGATCATTTCGAGGATCTAGCGAAAGTACCATCATATTCGACGGCTATCAGAACGCCAATCCCGCGGTCGAACAATTCTGGGGTAGATCTTCCAAGCTATGGATCCTGCGTTGCAGAATCAAGACCAGTGACGCCGATTGCACCACCGATGGCGCATCTGAGAGACCCGAACGGTCAGACTTTCAATTCGTCGTACCAACCTTCGGAACCGCAGACAATGAGCAGAAATCACAGCGACCGTCAGAACGATGAGAGACGGTTACGGTTGATGCAGCTTCGTCATCGAACTTAGTGGCAGCGCACGAAGGACAAAGCATTTTTGTGATTATGGGGTTGCATAAGTGGGCGTTTGGGAAGATACCCTATGAGTACGAAGACGATTCGGAAAGAGAAGGTTTGGGCTTGTATGATATAGAGGTGCATGTGAAGAATGGACAGTTGGATATGAGCTCCCATGAGCCTCTTTTTATCCATCATTTGGCTATAGGGGCATCTCCAGGCACTCGGTCGGGTTGATGCCAACTGAATGTAATTATCACCAGCCAACTACATACTACGCATCTGCGTGAGCGCAGTGCTTTATATAAGAACAAACACATTACAGTTGAACTCGCTTCAGCTATCGAAGTCTCTCGGTCTGTGGTCGTTTGCGACCAAGAGTCAGCTTATGACGCGACGCCCGGACACTGTTTTCTCTTTGAACTTCCTGCACTTGCAGCCGGGTGGCAGCCGCTAAGCTGACCTGAGCCCAGGATAAGGTAAGTTAGGTAATTAGGCGGCTACAGCTTCCGTTCACAACGGCCAACCCTGCAGCCTTTGTGGATGCCGCTCGCTTGCAGCTTCTTCCCGGCTGGTGTTTACCGGTACTGCCTCTGGAACGAGCTGCTGGTTGTTCCTGCCCTGGGGTTGATCGATCTGCCTGTGACTGCGTTACCGTCTCCATCCTTGCTGCACGTTGTCCTTCGCGCAGGAACGAAGTCTTGACTACCGTAGGACCGGCTTGGTACCCCCAGCCGTCATGATGTTAACAACCTGGGGCGTCGCTATTTATGCAAACTATCTCCTGTAGCACCGTCGCTCGATCACCTAGCATGGTGCGGGCCAACGAAATCGTCTTGTCGTGATCTCACAGCATTGCAACTACAGCGGCATGTGAACAAGCAGCAACGAGCAGAAGCGACCATGTCTGTGACTGTACGACATCTGAATGGCGACAGCTCTTTCCTACTTATCTTCTCGCCGCAAGAAGACCCTACGTCCGATGACTTGCTCTCTGCCAACGGCGCTTTTAGCGTCTTAATTGACCCATGGCTGGTCGGTAGCTCAGTAGTCACCGCGAGATGGTTCGCAATCACAGACAGGGTCGTCCCAAGTGCCATCAGTCACCTCTCCGAGATTGAAGAGCCCGATGTCGTCCTAGTGTCGCAGAACAAACCTGATCACTGTCACAAGCAGACGCTGTTACAATTGAAGCCCGAGGCGAAGACGCTGATTGCCGCAGAACCTGGTGCTGCCAAAGCAATCAAGAGCTGGAACTACTTCGACCCCCATCGTGTACAGTCACTTGCCAAGTATGATGCTAAGGCACGCTTTGGAAAGACCCTGCGATTGAGGTTACCACCTTGTGGACCGGACGGACTGCCTGGCGAGCTCAACATTGCTTTCATACCTGCCAGGAACTACGTGACTGGTCTGCATAATGCTTTTGGCATTACTTACCAGGCGCCCACCCGGGTCAAGGTACTAGCACCCGTCACCACAATTGATTTGCCGAGCAAGGAATCCTGTGTGCCTCTCACGCCTGCATCGCTACCACCACAGAGTCCCTCGCCCATGCTCTCACCTGAATTGGCAAGATCAGCTACTTCGTATATCGGACCACAATCCGGTTCCTCTGTGGGGCATTCATCGACGATACCAGGGAAATCAACTTTCGAGAGAACCCATCGACCACAGCTGTCTCGGTCATCTAACACGAAGTCCTCAGAATGTCTGGCGCACACCGACCAGCCGACAGCTAGAATTACAGATGACGACTTAAAGCAGCCACAGACTGCGAAAAGAGTCAGTCCTCTGAGTACGCCTGAAATCGATTTCGACGCAGATGCTCTGATAGATAGTACCCGTTTGGCAGCCACTCTGCCCACACCACCACTTTCGCCTTCCTTCGGCCCTTCAGCATTCTCAATACGTGGAGCAGCCTCATCAGAAGAGCCACCAGTATCGCCGAATGCAGGTACAAACACATCTTTCCCGTACTTCCCATCCCTCCCAGAACTTCAATCACGCTACTCTCGACTGCCTATTGTTCGTCCGGCAAGACCAAAGGCAATCTCATGCCTCTATTCACCGCACGGAATTCCTCTCTCCGATCTTCAGTCTTACATACAGACTCACCTCGTCCCATTACCGGGCGCTCTGCCATTAACTTGTCTCTTCCACAGCTTTGATTACGCCGCCAACCCCTGGTGGTTCGGCGGTAATATCATGATGGGTGCTGATGCTGGGCTTGAGATTGCAAAAGCACTTATGGCAAGATGTTGGATTAGTGCGCACGATGAAGTTAAGAGGGACAGGGGAGTCGCGGTGAAACTTTTGAATTGTGATCGGAACAGTGCCAAGCTAGTCGCGGATAAAATTAGTCAGACAGAGGGAAGCTGGGAGTGTGACGTGAGGAGCCTGGACGCTGGTGCCGAAGTAATGCTTCGAGCTGATGGCCACCAAAAAAAGAAGCCAACAAACAAGGGCCTAGGTCTGGGCTTGGATATCTCCCATTTTCGTTCCCACGGTGGTGAGTAGAGATACGGTCCATGGACCCACCCACCAGAACACTGATATCCAGGAACGCAAGCCTCACACCAGGAAGCCCTAATTTCTTCCCCAATAAGGATATACGGCAGCAACATTGCGTTCACATGTGCTGTAAGCACAAACAATGTACGCCTGGGAACGAACGAAGCGCCGAACATCTCAGGCTAATAAAGTCACTGACATGCTCGTCGCAACAACCCTTGGAGGTCAGGGCTGAGTGCTGTGAAAGAGCAGTTCATGATTCCACACTTGTGAAGTATGGTCCTATGCGAGTCTACCAAACACCCGGGGCGCTAGAAGTATGTGCAGGCTTAGGATAGCCAGTGAAGCCGATGGCAGTCGATCGCCGAGCTCGCGCTGCGAAGTGACACTCACAATGCATCGGAAAGTGCGAGTGGAAAACAGGCTGCCCAGAAGACGATTTTAGACCGTCTCTACGCATCAACGCCACAGCTTGCGTTCATCGGCACGATTGAATGTACCACTTGGGGTCAGAAGGCCTTTCTTACGAACCCGCAGACCATGTGCAGCATAGACCTGGCGGCCTGAGACGGCTAGATATGTAATTGCGAATGAGGATTCCTGATGGAATCTGCGTGACGCTTCTTAGTGGCTACAAAGAAACGAAGAGGCAGCTTAAGCCCGTTTGACCACAAAGCTAACAACCGACGAAGTACGAGAGAGGTCATATGGCAGAAAACGGCGAAATGTGACCAGATCCAGGTCGCGCACCTTTTGTCAAGTATGAACCTCTGTGTAGGCTTAGTCGCGATCAAGTCATTTAGGTCCAGTGCTTGCATTCAATATGCACTCACTCGTGCCGCATCAGCCATCGACGTGACTCTTACTGTACATCCCTCATCAGGCGTCCGTCACCAGGCAAGTGCAATGGTCAAAAGAGCAGAAAGAAGAAGAATGCAGTCCTGCCGGCTCAAGTGATGAAACGTTGGAGCACCGATAGAAGACACCAAGACCAAGTGCTGACATCGGATCCCAGTGTCTCAATAGCCAACATCCATCCCCCTTCTGGGTCCCGACCACAGAACCGAGCCAGCAGCCTCGGGGACGGACGGTCCACCGTCTTTCCTCCCACCTATACCACGGCATGTTAGCCTGTGCGCTCGCGGCAGCATGCGCGATAGGGCCATTCTAGCGTACCCCCACGGCAAGGCACATATGCACGATGGGCATCGATGGACGAGGTAGACGTGCGCTCTGCGCCTGTCCCGCCGTCTCTGTGTCCACGACCGGGAAGAACATTGGCAGGAAACATGGCGTGTGCCTGTAGTGTACTGCAGGCGCAGCGGACGGCTCCTGTCTTGGGCCGGGGCCAGGGCGCGAGCATCTTACTAACTTGGCTTAGGCCGCTGCCGTGCATCGCGTGGCTCGAGGGCAGATTTGCGCGGGGAAGGGAGTCTGGACTGGACCAGACCAGATGGGATATGCGTGTCGGTCTATATGTCTATCCATCCTATCTACACTTGGCCACGATCGGACGAAAGCGCCATGTGTAAGCACGAATGCTGCTAAGAAGAGATCAAAATCTTAGCGGTCGCATCGAACTGTGCTGTACTGTACTGGACTGGACTGAACTGTAGAATACAGAAGCCAGCGTCTTAGCACGGTTTCAATCGGCTCGGCTCAGGCGCATTCGCCTAGGAGAGATGAGGCCTTTATATTACTATGTCCTATTCCCGCGTAAATGTCTTGCTAAGTAGTAATCTAGTCATTATTGACTCATGGCAAGCGACTAGCCGGGCCAGTAACGCATGCCTATTCAGTATTCAGCCAGCCCACGAAGCCGAGTCAAATCAAGCCTTCGTAAACCCTTCGCTTCAGCAGTCTATAAGTAGCCGTCAAGGTTTCGCGCCGTTCTATTTTTCGAGACGTTCCGTTTTTAGAGCGAAACACATGAACCTGCTCAGGCTCGAGAGAAGAGTGAGGCGGTCTCTCCGCGGGGCGGTGACTCCGTTCCGAAGTCACGCCGAGTTGGCGCTGGACAGTAGACTTCTGTCTTTTTGCTTCGACGTTGCCTTATCTGGTGCCGCAGTTCCACCTTAGCTTGCCGTGCGAGAGCGTTGGAGCTTCGGTTTGTGGAAAGTGTTGGCTGAAAAACTTTGATACCTGTCGGGAGCTGAATTACCGTACTCGAGTTTGTCCTGGCCAATTTCGGCAGGGCCGAACGGTCGGCGATCGCGGACCTGAACATCCACCCGGTGGACTTGTCTGACGCTAATCCACATCTGTAAAGTAGCGCTGAGGCTTAGCGTTTCTGCAAGTGTGTATCGCAGTGCTTAGAAGCTTGCTCGTCATGAGTATCGACATCTCTGTAGCCTGTGCTGCTGATCTTGGCCATCCTTTCTTTGGCGTTCAACACAGAATAAGTAGCTCAGAAGGTCCAAACCCGCAAATTTCTAGAGCACGAAACATACGTGCTTAAACCTGATCGTTTGAATGAACAAGTAGCGTTTCTTCTAGTTATGACCATATCGTCTAGTGCAGATCGGAACTGCATGACAGTTTCCAAGGGTAGTTAGGCCTTATTCAGATCATTCCACATATTCCACAGATGGAATCTCAGAACAACTTGGGTTAGGCACGTCCTGGCTAACTTCGTTGATCGAAACGTAGTACCTAGTCCATTTACCGCAAACGTCAATTCCGCTGCAGTCTGCCAATCCTGTCGCGGGCTGTGCCCAGCGCCGACAAACCAACAACGGCTAGTGTTCCTTTGTCGGTGCCATCTGTTTCCAGTCCTGGAACTCATGAACACTGAGCTAGCTGCTCTTCAGAATCTTTGCAGCAATGGGTGTGAATTTGAGATTTCATTGCATTTTGACTCGCTGAGACATTTTGGTGCGGCGAGCTTGTCACACTGCTCACAGAGGATACTTGTTGCAATGCTGTTGGCCACTTGCGATTTGCCAATGGAACTTGCTTTTTCAGACTTCGAGATGTGGCCTGGATGGAGGGGAACATGTCACTGTCTTGGGCGTCGTATCTGAGGCACCTAGTCCTGTATGCACAACGGCGCGTCGCCATACTTTCAGCCCATGTTCTCTGGCAAGACTCGCCCTACCATTTACGGTTCTTCTTGTTCTTCTTCTTGTCCTTCTTTCTCCTGCAGGGACATGTCCTTTTCCTGGTCAGCCACGCCTTTGCACTTGCCGCCGTACAAGTGGCCATTGCGTGCCGTAGTTCTAGTAAACTCTGTCCCACAGTGGGGGCATCGGGCTTTATTTGCGGTCCCACTCTTCTCGCGTTGGTGCCGCAGCAGATTGCTGAAGGTCGAAAATTGACGTCCGTTGCAGCCATGATCCCAGCACTGAGGCTTTTGCCTGCTGCCCATCACATCGACTTCATTCGGTGTGGACTCAAGCGTTTGAGGAATTGCAGGAAAATTCGATGGAACGGGAGCTATCGCCGGCATGTGCTGCGTTCGTGACTGGGTATACAGCATCTCTGGCGGGCTGAAGGTGGATCCCGGGCCTTGCGGTAGCTGCATCTCGTGTCTTACTGTTGCGTACATACTTGCGGTGTTTTGGGTTTGCTGAGTTGTCAACTGGGCATAGCTTGGAGGAGTGCTTGTTGGATCCAAGTAAGGCTGCTGATGCAGATATGGTGATGTTGATGGTATGTAAGCATATGTCTGAGGATGGTATGTGGGCTGACCAGGCCCCATGGAAGGCACGAACAAAGCGCCTGCACTGTCAGGTGGCCCATGTTGCACCTGCCGCGCTTGTTCTTCAGCAAGCGCCATCAGCATCTCAGGACGACTGGTGCTGCGGTGCCGCGATATTTCTGGTCGCTGGTGTCGGATTGGCGTTGGATCTCTGATACTCGGCGATCTCGATGTCCTGCGGCCAAGTGTCTGCTGCGTTGCCCACCTCTGAGGAGAAGCGTAGCTGGAGCGTCGATCGCCCACAGTATGTGGCAGCTCTGACCCCGAAGCAGTCACTGCGTCTTGATGAGCTATATGGTTTAACAAACAAGACTTTGTGAGGCAGTTTTTCTGTTCCGTACCTTGATATTGGCCATAGACCCCTGCAAGGTAACGACCCGTTATTGTACCAAAATGGTGCTGTGTTTGGGAAAGCACAGTCGTTGCCATACTGGAAATGTCAGCTTCGCCTAGGGTTCAACGTGGCGGTCACTAACGTCTGTTGCACTCCTTGGGCGTCGGGTTGGTAGGAATAGCCTTGTGTCGGACCGAGCGTTGACTGGTCAGGATCCAGCAGCTGAGAACGATGGTAGAAATTGCTTCCTGACGCCTGAGAGCTCCTGTCTATGGCAGGCACCCCTCTGTGGATCTCTGACAGTGTCGATGCAGGGTCAGCCAACACATAGAAGCCAGTGTTGTTCTCAGCAATGGATCCAGAGTGCTGAAAGTTGCCTCGCTGAAAGTGGGCAGGCACTGCGCCCGAGGCTCTCGGGTTGCTCGTCGTGTCCTCTATGTTGATGATTGTCAAGGAAAAACGGCAAACCTCCGTTGGGGTACCGAAGCGCAAACCTCCAGTGCAAACCTGTCTCGCTTCTCCGACAGACTGACAAGTCCAACATACGTGCTTCCGCAATCCGCAAGTCAATCCTGTTCCGAGAGTGAGCCAAGTGAGCCAGCAGACGTCCTTCAGAGGAATCGCAACGTCTTCAGGTATTCGCGTTGAGGCTTAGACATCTAAGGAAGAGCGCCATAGGCTAAGCATAGATCGGAGCGTTTTAGAATCGCAAGGATGACAAGTCACAACGCGAAAACACACAGGGTGAGGCAGAGGAAAGTGCGGGCACGTTATGGAAGTCAGGTAACTGCCATGGGGACCATGCTCTTCTAAGGTAGTCTCGCTACTCATAGTGAATGATGGAGGCCTAAGCTAGTCCAGGTTAGGCGAGCAATAGAAATCTGGCGCAAAACGTGGTATCTAAACTCCATTACAAACCACATGACGATTGGAGGTGGTGTTTCAGGTTATTAATCAGAGAGCGAATGTTGGAGCTTACCTTGTGGCGCATGCAGGTCGTCTGCATAGCGGCAGAACCAGAGAGGAAGAACACGACTGTCTCGTGATGAGTGGGTGCAACGCTCCGAACCCTGGCGCTGACACCTCCGAGGATCCGAGCATCTTACCATGTTCCATGCCCCACCACACTGCTTTGGCCGCACGAACCAGCGATTCCAGAGTTGGTGGGCGACTAGTGACGTATGAAAGCACACAAGCATAAGCACGGCAGCTCTCGTGAGAGATGAAGTCAGCACTCAGAGCTGTCCAGCACTCCGCACCGCGATGTACGTACAAGTGTCCGGCCAGCAGAAACAAGTCTGGCTTAGGGAAAGGCGACCAAGGCAGCGCTCGATCAGCCAACGCCATGACCGGAATTCAGAGTTTTCCGAGGAGTAACTTTCAGCCTTGCGCTGAAATGAGAAGGAGGAAACGAAGAAGGCCCGGAGGCAGATGGTAGGAGCACCGAGCTGGGTTGCCAATTCCGCCCCCAGGTTGCCAGAGAATTGGGACGTGCTAGTAGACGTCGATCGTTGGTACAGAATGATTAGCGTGTAGGCTAGGTTATCACCACTGTCGATTGGCCTATATTGGATGGAGCATATTGATGAAACGGACCTAGAGCAGACTGATGAGCCGGTCAGGCAGATTCTGCCTACCTGCATCAAGTTGGCTGTAAGACAGAAGCATAAAAAAGAATGTTTTGCTTGTAGTATTGCGTGGGAATACCGCTTGACGTCTGCTGTCGGTGCTCCAAACCTCCGTGTTGCGACCAGAGCAATTGGTGCCCAAGAGAGTTATTTATAGTCAATATCCACCTGGGACCCGTTTGCTCTAACTAAACAAGGAGTCTTTTCGTCCAGAAGCCTCCTCGTAGTGATGTTTGACCATTGGGGAAATTGATGTTAACGTCAGTGGCAGCTCGGCTTGCTTGAGTGGTAGAAGCGTGTCACGGCAAGCTAGGCTTTACTTCTAATTCGGTACTCTGAACGATTCTGATGTAGAGCACCTAGAGTTTTTCCCCGTAACGATAATTCGGACTAGGCGAGGTCGTTTCCCTTATTG
This sequence comes from Knufia petricola, assembly GCA_002319055.1. Lineage (NCBI taxonomy): Eukaryota > Fungi > Ascomycota > Eurotiomycetes > Chaetothyriales > Trichomeriaceae > Knufia > Knufia petricola. The sequence continues at coordinate 115,102 of NMUC01000063.1, read as the reverse complement.
TTTCTGCATAACGAGTGGTGGACCTTGCATTAACCGGCAATATGAAGCAGACCACCCGATTTGCGCACATAACAGAGCGATCCAGATCCCTCTACGCCCTGTCGAATGTGATCTCTTCAGCTCTTTTCACAGGCTCATAAGAGGAGTAAAATTGCCATCAGCAACGAGTGACCAGGTCATGAATCACGAAGTCGCCAGCATGTTCCTACGTAGCGCCGTACTCGATACCAGTCGAAGATGAGAGATGGTCTTTGCTGTGAGGCCGTCAGGCTACAACCGTGAGAACACGCGAAACATGAAAAACCACGAAGAATACCACCGTCGTGCAACCGTGTCTCTCGAGATTCAAAGTGGCTATGTACCAAACAGTGCCCAGTGCGTAGTGCCCAGGGCCATCAAAATTGATATTGATGGCCCTAGATGTGAAGAAGGAAGTGTCCTTTTGATGGCCGTCAGATGACCTAGCACCGTCATTGGCCTTCGTTGTGGACTGCCGTCACCAGGCCGCAAGTGATCGTTCTCACTGGCACCACAAACAACACTGCTGGAATCAACACGCTGTTACTACACGTGTACGAAGCATAACTTGTCTCCGTCGCATCGCTGTACTTATCCATCATTCACTATTTGTCGGGCAACTCTGCAACTCTGACGATTCTGATACATCTGGCTGATCTGACTGCACCACCATTATCATAACCAACATGGCTTCTTTCCTCGAAGACCTCTGGGGTAGCGTTTTCACGCCTGGCACGACCCCGACTCTACTCATCGCAACGAATGCGTCTTTCGCCGCATTACAGTTCCTACTGCTGATACTGCTTTTGGCGACCTACAGCGTCCACTTCCTAATTCTATCAATACTGTCTGCGGGGTTATGGTATGCCATAAATTGGTTCGCGCAAGAGTTACAAATCGAACATGCAAAGGCGGCGGCCAAAGAACAACAAGATCGACACGAGAAGTCACAGGAGCCTGGTAGTGATACCGAGACGGAAATGGACACCCAACCTGCTGCACCAAAGGACCTTAGCCCCTCCAACAGCGATACACCCACCGCGACTGGTCACCTACCAGCCACTCTCTCAGCTCCAAACGACGATCTGCGACGGAGGCGTAGTCTTGGGGACAGCAGTGGCTATGTCAGCACAGATTCGGAGTGGGAGAAGGTTAGCGAGGGCGGCAGCAAGAAATGAAAGTGTTGGCTATACCGAGCCTTCATCGCAGGTTATGTTTTGCAGTTATCAGGAGGAAAGTGATGCTACAGTGCAACCGAGCTTTTACAAGCAGATGTGAGCACTTATCAGCGCTGCTCTGACCGGAAGCCTTCCCCTGTTGCTGGCTGAGATAGCCTTACTGAGCACCTCATGCTCATGCTGATAGCCTGATTTTCTCCATGCAAGCTGCACGATAGTCCTACCCAGCGAGTTGCCAGTACTTCTCGCGTGAATCATGAGAAGCAGGGAGCAGATGAGCTCTTGTACCCGCTGTAGTACCTCACAGCCCTGGTACAACACTTCTTCCGTCGCTGTGCTTGACAACCAAGCTTTCAATGCACCCCATCGCGATTGCATCAGACGACTATTATCTTCGAATTCTGCAGAACGGGTCCCTGTCATGCTCACGACCAAGGTGTCTAGACTTCTTACTACCTGTTCACCAGTACGACCTTTTGTAACACGAACAAAGTCTTCAGCAAGAACATCAGTCGTACCTTCCCAGACGCCATCCATTGCAGAATGCCCGAGCAGGTGAGCGGTCTTCATCGCACCGCCATCCTCGAGGTTTTTGCGGTAGCTAATGCCGCCTAGGCTTTCCACACACACACTCTCAAGCCCAGAGTAGACCACAAGCTGCGTCGAGCTTTTATCACAAGTGTTAGAGTTCTAGGTGATGTCTCCGCTTCCCTCATGTCCTTAGGCAACCACGACCCAGCAACTGTACCCCTCGCAGCGACTTCCCAACCCGACTCTGTAATCCCGGACAAAGCGGCATCGCGGAGAGCGAAATGTGCACAAGCTGGATATCTCACAATGCTCGCCTGCCATCCATTTCAGGTGCTGTTTGTTCTCAACGAGCACCTGCTCTCCCTTCCCTTGATCTTTACGAACTTTGGCAAAAAGCCCGATTTACCACGAGCCCGGTCACCCAACCCCCGATAGCACCAGATGCCATCCACAGACTGGTTGCGTTGAGAAGGGCACCGACTTCTTTGACGGCCCTGCTCTCTCCGCCCGTCAGCCAACTTCTTATACAATCGTTCTCTAGCTCAGCAGTCGCTGGTTGACTGTAGCTACCGAACCAAGGCTATTGTTCTGGCCATATTGATTGCCTTCTGAGGGGCTTGCCTCGGCGCTAGGATCAGATCTGTCTTTGCGAATTATGCAAGCGACCCCCCCCGGCTATCCCCTTGTCGTGTGTGATCATTGAGCAGTCTTTGAGCCTGAGACTCGAAGAGGTTGAGGCAAGTGGTAGTAGAAAGATATAGATAGATGCGACGGCTGGCGGGGTGTTTTGTGAGGCCAAACAATGCCGAATCGCATCAGAAGAGTATGCGTTGCATCAAGCAAAACACGTAACAATGTAGCAAACTTGATGTTAGTACAAGAATAACTGTCAACCAGCAAGCTACGCTGGACATCCAACGCACTAATAAATGCATGCCAGTCCCCAGTGTCCATCTCTCAACGATCAAACCAATCATGTATCGTCATATCGTAATCCAGCCAGGTACATCGCATCCGCACCTCAACGAACCACTCACGCCGCACCACCAGTCACCCTTCTCACCACTCTCCTGGCACCCTCTCCAAGAACCATGATCTTTCCTTCCGCCTCAAGACCTCTAATAGCCTCCGAGAACTCCGCGCCCTCAACCTCAGCCGTTGCGCCTTCAGACACACTCCTATACAGATCCGCATACCTAATCGTGCCGCCACCTCTAACATCTTCATTCCCATCAAGGCCCATGAGTATACTTCTCTTCAATTCCTCTTTTCTCCGTCTCTCACTCGCACCACCGCCTTCACTCAGCAAGCCCATATCGATCAGACCGGTCCGTGCATCGGTCGCTGAGGCCTTGATGGCCGATTTGATGAGTCGCACTGCCTCCTGGACGTCAGACTCTTCAACAGTCGGCGACAGCCGCATTTTGGCGTGCGCTTCGCTGAGTCGGATCATGGATTCGAGCTGACGTGTTGTCGCTGTTATACGTCTGTCAGAGGCCTGCAGGCTATTCCCCAGGTTTCGCATCGAGACATATGCTTCTGTCAGGGCGTTGGCGGCGGGCTGCGTTAGTGTTGGATGGCACGTTGTCCTGGCGTGGGAAATGTATAGGGTCAAGAATTCAACTGGCTGTACAAGGTTAGCATGTGATGTTCAAGGGAAGAGGGTTGCAAGAGTTCACTGACCAAAATCTCATCTCGGCTGGCATTGCCGGGCGTGTCCTCGAGATACATTCCTACCAGATGCTTTGCCAGCCTCCGGTCGGTAGTTTCGTCTATACGGTCAAGAACGAGATATACTAGATCGAATCTTGACAATAAGGTTGGCGGCAGATCAATGTTCTGCGGGACCGGTAGGTTGGGATTGTATTTGCTTCCAATAGGATTTGCTGAAGCTAGGATACTCGTTCGAGCATTCAATGTCGTTATGATACCAGCTTTCGCTATGCTCACGGTTTGTTGCTCCATGACTTCGTGCAGGACTGATCGGGTGCTCTCGCTCATTTTGTCGAACTCATCAATGCAGCAGACACCACCGTCTGATAGAACGAGGGCACCTGATTCAAGGACTAATTGGCGAGACTCGGGGTCCCGGGTAACGTAGGCTGTTAGACCGACTGCTGAAGAGCCCTTGCCTGACGTGTAAACGCCTCGTGGCGCAATCTTATGGACGTATTGGAGCAGTTGTGACTTCGAGGTCGAGGGGTCACCGCACAGAAGGACATTGATGTCGCCTCTGTACTTGGGACTGCCGCCCTTTTCGAAGGATTTGTTTGTGCCTCCGAAGAGTTGCAGAAGGATACCTTTCTTCACGTCGTCCATCTCGTAGACGCTCGGGGCCAGACTTCGAGAGAGGAGCTCGTAGACATCGGGACGTTTCGAAATCTCCTCGATTCTTGCTTGTTCATCCGCTGTAATCTTCCGGACTTGCTCAGTACCGCCTGCGACCTGTTCGGACAATTCTTGCTCGATGGTGCTGACATCAATTCCGAGCTTGCGCTTGTCGACTTTTTGAATGTGCAGCACATCGACGTATGTCTTGAACAGCGACTTGATTGTTCTCTGACGAGGATTAATCCGCACAGGCAAGCTTCTGAATATGCCTGTTACCTCGATCCTGTCACCTGCCTTGCACACATCCACGAGCTCGTCATAAGCGCACAGCGAAACACTGTGCGGTGTCTGACCGTCCGGTACCGAGTCGGGTGTTTCTTGCAGCTTGATGACTTGTTTGTCTGCAAAGTTACATCTGTTATGAACGATTTGCAGGCTGTCCTTTGATTGACATGCTTGTCGAGGGCATTTGACAGGCTCTGCGATCTTGCCTCTGTCTATGCTGACCAGCGTGGCATGATTGCAGACTGTACACTTGAAGAAGGCTTCTTTCATGTCCGGTATGACCGGGGTGGTGCGGATCACCAGGCCTTTCACGGACACCAGCTTGTCCATGTCGGTCGGGTCGAGGTCCCTCATGTTGACCGTCTTCTCAAGGCTAAAGGGCAGAACTTTGTAATTGCGCAGTTCCACCTCTGTCGCCAGATCTGGCACCTCTGATGGTGCAGCTGGTGTCCCCGCGTCAGAGCTGGGATAAGGAAGCGCCGAGCTCGACTTTCGCGATCTGTGGGTCGGCCGAACAGCGTTTGCTCTCTGCATTTCCTGCATCTGCCTCTTTGCAAGCTCAAGCATTACATCCTTCAGTGCTTGATCCATCAGCGGTATGATTTCTTGTGGATAAGCATGCATCTGGTGCCAAAGCTTCAGCGTTGCTGGGTATGCTTTCAAGTTTCTCGCATCCAGATTGAGGCCTTGCAGACCCATTCTCCGAAGGTCGTTCAGCATCCTGACATATTCCTTTTCGTTCACCCTGTCGCCCATGGCTCGCGTCTCGTCTTCTGACACACCCTCGGCCCACATCCTGTATTTGGGCGTGTAGTTGTACAGAAAATTCTTGAAGGCTGCCATAGAGTCGGTGATAGAAATGTTCGTGCCCCAGATGACTCTTGTAGAACCTCCTCCCAGCATGTCGGCGTCGGAAGTGTCAGGATTGGCATTGGAAAAAGTGGCTTCCGAGGCCGGCTCGGAATCTCTGACTGGCATGCCATCTTCACCGACGAACACTCTTCTTCGATTGGCAGCCGAGCCAGCAAAATTGTCTGAATGTATGTCTCCTCTCCTCGACGAGATCCTTTCACCCTCTGATCTCAAGAAAAGCCCGCTACTGCTGGAGGGCGCATCTGTTCGGTCTTGCCTGGACCTCGAAGGACTTGAGCTGGGGTCATACCGCACAGGTGATGAATCTGCGCCAGGTCAGCGCTGGTACGTTCGGCACCTACGATGGGAAGGCTCACCAGCTAAATTTTGTGCTCTACTTGCTTTGGGTGTCACCTCCCGGTCGTCGGCCACAGATGGCTGTCGTGGTGGGGAGCTGATAATGAAATCGCCATTCGTGGTCTGACTGCGTCGCGGTGTAGGATTTGAATTTGCTGGTGAGGACCTATAGAACAGCGGAGAGGAGGACGCCGCAATGTTATCTGAGGGGGGCTGTCTAGCTGGTTGTGGGGTGGTACGCGAGGCTCGGGAGGGCGTTGTGTTTACGGAGCCACGACCGCTCCTTGCTGTTCTGCGCGACGATGGGGTGGACATTCTTTTGCTTGTCGCTTTGTTTTGCTATCAGCGACGCAGAGAGTGATCTACTTTGGGGCTCGAGGGGAAACATACGACAAGTACACGAAGCGCGTTTCGACGCGTAAAGTGGTCAGGGGTTAGATGGCAGGTTACCCGAAGACGCTAGAAAGGAAGTCACGTCGTCCGTTATATGTGCTCCTTATCTTGCTTTTAGATGCAGCAGTGTCACACAGAGACGACGATCTGTATGTAGCATTAGTGTTCACCATGTGTTTCCTTTACTCGTTCAACGTGCCACCTTTCCCTTGACGCGGTCGTCAATCGAGTCAATCTGTGACTATAAGCCAGCTGACCTCAGCAACACGGTCAGGGTGAAAGGTCAACACCCTATAGTGTCGGTGCTGGTTTGTTCTGCCATTTTCCTTCTGCATCCCATCCCTCCTGGTCAGTAGAGTGTACCGAGAGGTGCGCAACGCCGTGCTTTCTCGCAGCAATTGAGCCTTAACCCCTACAAGTTTTGGCATCGAAAGTCTTCTGGCTGTGTGGTGGTCAGTACTGTGCGCAACCACGACCTTCCGACCATACCTGATAGAAGATTTCATCATCGTCAGTGAATGCGATGATACCTTGTATCTGTGTGCAGCAGATGGCAAGAGCAGGGATGATGCAATGCTCGGGGTCCGTGCCGGTGCTCTCATAGCCACCTACGAGTCTTCGTCAACAAATGAAGTGTCTTTCCTACAGCTGACTCACATGAATAGCCCGGATACTTTGCAATATCTGGGGTCAAGAGGATCCAGTCATTTCGGCAACAAGTTGAGACGGTTGTGTTCCCCCTGCAGACTGGAGTGGGATTGCCGCCGTCGACGGCCATTGCTGGTGTAAATGGCGAGGCGCTTATGATTCCGACTAGTGCTGGAAGTGTAACTTGCAGAAGCATCTTGAAGGTGAGTTGTACACCTAGAAGGACCTTGAAAGATGAAAGTTGTTTGAAGTCAATGTGTGCAAGTATTTTGTTACCAGCAGACAAGATGTTCGCTTATGTTCTGGTAATGACTGTAAAGAAATTGGTTGGCACTGGAAAGAGTGCGGGGTGGGGACCCTGTGAGTGAAGGCTACAAGCTCGATTTCGAAAAGAAGGTGAAGTTGTGAAACTGCTTCAGACGTCTTTACATTCTTCTCATATGGTTTTGTGCTGTCCACAGACTGCGCTTCGAGCTCCTCGTGTCACCTATTGACCTTTCTAGATCTACAACTTGATCTGTACACTTACAGGTTAAAGATACCGACACGCCACCATAGCTCATTCTATCGACATGGATTCATCGCAACTCGAACATCTGGCTATTGTCCTGACCCACCTCAATGACGCCACTGTTGACTGGGCTAAAGTCGCGGAGGAACGTGGTGTCAGCCGAAAGGACAATGCTCTCTCCAGCTTCAAGCAGTTGATGAAGAAGCATGGCCTGCAGTATGACAACAAGAAGTTCAATCGCATCGTTGGTTTCAAGTTCGCAGCCGATGGCTCAGAAGGAAGCACCCCAAAGTCTAAGAAGCCAAGCACGCCCCGCAAGCGCAAGTCCCTAGATCGCAACGACGATGGTAAAGAAAAGAAGGCTTCGCCAACCAAGAAGCAGCAGAGCAAGAAGGCTGCAGATAGTGCCAAGGAGGACACGGAGAGCGAATCTAAGGAGTTTGTCAAGGACGAGAGTGATTGAAACAGGTCTGAAGAGTGCAGCTGCTCAATGAACCTCTCGATTTAGGGTAAGACAGTCGCCGCCGGTGCATTACAAACCAGGTTGTTGACTAACGAAAGAAAGTGCATTCTTTATGGTCCGAAGCATCGGCACATACATTTGCTTGATACACAAGATTACTTTATGCCGCACGTTCCTCGGGCAGCATTAGGAGAATGATCGAGAGCTGCAATGGATAGTCGAACGGACAGAAGCCTGGACTACGCGCTCGAGGAGACACGTTATTCCACTCCACTTGATCCTCGAGAATGGACTTATCGAACGAAAGATTGAACAATACAGCAATTTACGTTGCCACAGCACGAATAGGTCAGGCTGCAACTCGACCGGACCGAAATGCTACCTATCTATTTTGTCCTTCCGCGTTGGGATGTGTATCTGCAATCGCGTTGCTGCCGCTGGTTGAGAACAGCTAATCAATGGTAGCTACGCACACTGAAGGTTGATGGTCGCGATTGCCATACTGCGGTCAAATGCACTGTTGTTGAGATCGGGAGCCCAGCTTAACCGCACAGTAGAGAGAGGCGGCGACGCGACACAAGACCATGAGTCTCGACCTTTGATTCGAGACTCCGGAATTGCGAATCGTGACTTTCCGTTGACCTGCATGTCATCCGTGTGCTAATTTCACGGCGGTACCTCCTTCACACCGCAAGTTTGGCAGTGCTCTGAAGTACCAAACAGTATCCGAGGCTTCTACGGGCTTCTAAGGACCGAAAGCTATACAGGTTTAGGCATCGTCTAATGGAGTATAGGCTTTAATCGTAATGCTTGCGGCCTTGTAAGTTGGTCGATCGGCTCTCGGTCGTGCGCGATCATGTTATGAGTTTGTCAAAGCAGGACATTTTTCCTTCCGCGTGACCGTGCAAGGTGTCATTGCTCTACCACTAGAGCCATGTTGACCACCTCCCACACGCCCGTCCGGGGAAGGCGTTTGTACGCAATTTCGGACTTCGTTTACCAGTGTCAAAGGCTAGATCTAAGTTCGTGCTCATGATCAGTCTGAAAACGGACAGCCGCCCGACAACCGCCCGGGGCCGAGGGCTAATCAGCCTATTTGATCTAGTGCATAATGGGTCGAAATGAATCAGAAGACCTGTTGTGAGACAGAGGTAATATTATGAATAAGTGATGCTGCCCAAGTCTTAACAGTTGTCCCTCTTCGCCGCTCTTTGGCTGCCTCACATTGTCACCCACAACGCCGACAGTCCGATGTGGAGGCCACGATATCAAGTGGCTGGACCCTGGGCAGGCGCGATCAACCACGTACTAGGACTTGGTACCTGAGACTAAAACATCTGACCTGTCAGAAACGTCGGCTCGCAGACTTATTGATTTGAGGCGACATGGTTGGGTGCATGTCACGATGATCGACCCTCAGCGTGATCCAGAGTATAGCGAGACGTTCGCCCCCTAATGCCCTCAACAGCATCGACAAGGTGACCTCCTTCTCGGTTCCGCCGTCACTCCCGTTTTCTCACTTTTTTACACCCCGACTCTCTCTAAGGAACATTGATCTTCGACAATGTGGGAGCGCGGAGATTTCGCAAAAGTAGTTCGACCAGCTTTACATGCACAGGCAGCAACACTGTGGCAGAACTTGATTCTGCCTCTGCTGCTACCGAGTATTGTATCAGCCTCGGCTCCGAACCAGCAGGATCTTCAGTTGCAGTTTCGACCAGTTTGCTGCGGATTACGGCCCTTCCAAAGTTCCCTACATGCAATGGAAGTCATTGATCGGCGTGCCCACGGTGTGGTTGTCATCCAACAAATCCACGCCAACCGCAAACCTTCTCCATCACGTTGTCAAGCATCGAGATCCCTCCGTGCCAGATACAACCCACAATCCACAATCGCACCGATGAGCAATCACATCATCTGCGACTCAGCTTGCACCGGACCCTGCCTCGATTAACTTTCGCTAAACAGCTCTAGCGTGCGGGAGGTCCACGGCCACGACTTGTTCCTTGCATTACGGCACTCGGTCGTGCTGCGGAGATGCGCCGAACATCCAACCACAATTCGCCCGTTCGGGTCATGGACCTGAAGTACTTTGCTATCGCAGGGTTTTCGTGCTCCGTAACTTGAAACGCGCAAGGCAGCTGTATCTGACGTGTTGGACCCCGATCAACACCATGCCACATGGCGTTGCGTACATAAGCCAAATCCAGTGAGCTCAGTTGGCAAATGAAGGATATTTTCTATCACGACCCACAGAACGAGAAGGAACACGACGAACATGATTGAAGTTTCAACTGAGTGTGCAACAGCACACGAATGAGAATTATTGAATGAGCACCTGTCCTGTCCCTCAACCATACACAACCACTTCTCTTCAACAAACGAGAACAGCACCATCTGATCCATCCAGTGTCCTCTGACGCTCCCTAGACCAGGACGGCTGACGTCTGTCCAACGTCGCCAAACGTCGCCTTCCAACTGAGTTGCTTAGTCAACATCGTTCTCTGCGGCTGAGCAGGCAAAAGATGCAAACACAACAAAACGCATCACATGGAAAGCAAAAGCAAACCCTACCACCAGCCCTTTTGGCCCTTCACAGCACAGCACATCACGATCCACAGCACGTTGCTGGGTTCGATCTCTTTCCAGGTCTCCACTTGCATGTGGACGGACCCATAACAACAAATACAACAATGTGAACCGAACAGTATACAAGCCCACTGTTCGCCCTTCGGTCGGCTGGTGCAAGGTCAAGAATGTTGTTGACTGCCGTTGCTGGACGATCGTGCTGCTGGCGAATGCCTGTTGGGAGGAACGCAAGGGGCACATTGCGCACATTGCCCCTTCCTAATCACCTCCCATGTTCCTTCATGAGGTTTCGAGTCGCCTCGTGTATATCTCACTTTTCATCCTCAAGATCCGGCATGGCGCAGGGGACAAAGTTGAGAGCATGATCGTGGTGATAAGAGTAAGTTCAGAATTGATCTATGTACTGATGAGCTTCTAGGCTATGCACGCATTCCTATCGCTCAGCAAGGCACTATCACTAATGCCCAGGCATTTCATCAGATCGGTTGTTGAAGTTCAACAAGCACAACAATTACTCCAAAATTGTGCGAACCCACCACCGATCTGTATCCATGGCTCTTGCGTCGTCACTGCCACATTGAACCAGAATTCATCGAGCCACCACCAGGCCACAAGACAAAGCGTCCTTCGTCTGGCCACAATGAGGTGTTCATCGAGTGTTCTGCAAACCCGCGCAGTCAATGTGCTTGAGCGGGCCACTTGGATAGGTTGGTTCGGTTCGCACAATCACACACCGAAGAACGAGAACTTTTGCCGATCCCCCCTCGCCTTCCTCTCTCCCCTTTGCCGGTTGTCGATTGCAAAATCCTAAATGACAAGAAAGCATGATCCGTTCACGACATCTCTGATGCCTCGTGTCGGTCGTGAAATCACCCATGCCTGCGACCTTTTGCAGAATGGAAAACGCCGGGGTCTATTACAAATGCATAACAATCAGCACCAAATAACGCCTTGCCGGAAATCTGAAAGAGCGATCTCCTTAGAGCTGGGAGACCAAAAAGAATAAAAGTCGAAAGAACCATTCGACAATGCAAACGTGCGCCCCAAAAGGGTTGACAAGCAGAGTGAGCATTCAAACACGTAACACTGCTCACGCGACCATAGTAAGGCCAGTGAAGGCTACTATTCTCCGTTGAAGCCAGTGCCGGTGTCTTTGCGTGTCCTACTCAATTTATGCTGAAGTTGAGTATGTGTTGCACGATGTATCACATCGACGGGACGTCCGCTGGAGTGTTGCCACCTCGGTATTTTAGCCGAGAATGACTGTGGCCTGTGGCGCTTCTGCCAGTAACGTCTGTGATGACGTCTGATGATAGCGGTAGCCGAATGGCGTAGGTGAGTTTGATCTTGAGTTCATACATGATCCCAAGAAGGAAGATATTGGTGATGATGACCGCGTCAAGTCAGGGGTGGCAGTTTTGTATGACGACAAGTCGGATGGGGCCGATAAGGTCTCAGCCTGAGAAGGACTGGAATAACCAGAAGACTGGGCACTACCCATACTGACATCCGACATAGATCGATCATCAGCAGCACCATCAGTCGATAGACTGAGAGTCTTCCTCATAGGTGGAGATGATTTTGCACTCCCAAACTGCCGCAACCATTAGCATCTCATTTCGTTGATATCGCCTCTTTTGACGTCCGAGGGGTACCTACAAAGCAGTACTTGTCCACGAGTTCCTGGTAGGACTGGGAGGAAAGTGATGGCTTCTCCGAGAACAGAGCGGCTGGTTTGGATGTCACTGGTGGAGCGGTCACTGCAGGCGCAGATGACACAGCCGACACATTGTGAATACCATTCTCAAGCTTTTGGGGTTTCTGAGATGCGCTCTTCGCAACTACCACAGGAACCTCGCGGAAAGACTGCTTCGTATCGTTGGCAGGGAGTCCGCTATTTTCACCAAGTATGCTGTACGCACTGTTCTTGGCAGCAGTGAGCGAAGAGTTGAAGTCATATCTGGTGGCGAACATTGGTGCAGCTGATCTATTCCGTCGTGCCGGAGCATCAGGCACCAGTTCCTGCTTAGAGCGCGGACTTCTCAGCTTGATCTTCGGCTCGCCGATCAATGAAGTTGGAGACTCAGCAAATGTAGCACCGACACCAAAGTTGTCAAAGCCTGAGCCAAAGTCATCGAAAGAAATATTCATAGGCTTTGGACGACCAGCAAAAGTAGATGGCGATGGTCTGCTTCTGGGTAGAGCGTTGAGAGGCCTGGCGCCCAGACCACTTGGCTGCGATGTCTTAGCCTTAACCTTCTTCATGAAGTCGACCTGGTAATTGACAGAATTGTTGCTGTCCCAATACTCCGTACCGTTGACGTTGTAACGGACACAGAAGAACAAAGTCTTGTTCTCCAGGTTAGCTTGGTCAGCAAGACTAATGCTGAAGGTGAAATGGTCCAGGTTGTCAGTCGATCCATTTTTACGTAGATCAGTGCTGAACTCGGCGGCTACCTCTGATGTGGTCTTCCAGTAATCAAAGGTGAAACGCGTGGTGACCTGCTTCTGGAATGCAAGATTCTGTACTGCGACAGTGCCGATGAGAGTCTTCTTGTCGGCTGACAAGAAAACCCTCTCTACATGAACAGGCCAAGCTTTACGATCGATTGTTTGATGCGGGAAGTTGGCCAAGCGGATGTCCCACTCGTAGGATGGTCCACGGGACCTAGCGCCAGATTCATTGGAGCCGAAGGGGAATTCGCTCTCGCTCTCATAGTTTTCAACCGGGGACGATCCCGCACTGACGGCTAGAGGTCTGTCGACTTGAAGGAAGTGTCGGATATGTTCAAGCTGAGAATCGAAATGCACAGCTTTCGAAAAGGTGGGGGTGCCCGGCATGCTGGATGGCCGTCTTCCGGCTCGAGAGTGGGGTCTCAATGCTGGCTTGACCAGCTCGCCAGATTTCTTTCGGACCATGGGCGGCCTGCGAGTAGAGCCGATGCTGTCGCTCTCATCACTCGAGGAGTCTCCTTCTCGTGGCGAGAGCAGACCGGTCTGTGTTACAGGCTGAGAAGTGGCAGGTGTGACCTCGAAGACGATGTTCGAGTCCGTGCTCGATCTCGCGTGCGAAATCTTCCTCTGTGAGCTTGATAGAGGTGGCCGAGTGTCCTCAGCCGGCGAGGAACCTTCTGAAGCAGCCTTATGGCCATTAACCTGGGGCGGCTCCTGTGTCCGTGTAGGCGAGCCAGATTTCCGTTCTCCTCTGAGACCTCTAATCGCAGCTTGAAGCTCCTCCAGATTATCCTTCTCCAATTCTCTGCTTCGTCCTCTAACCTCTTCATCATCGCTGTTGTGGGTGGACTCTGGAGGTGAAATGGTCATTCCCTGAGGTATTATACCATTCGTTCTCGGTGGGGGCGACTGTCGAAGACTGTTGTGGGGATCGAAGGCAACACCTCTTTGAAGATCAGTCATGACTTGGGGTAGCTCATTGCCCGTCGGCGTTGAGGGACTCCGCCGTTGTTTCATCAGGTATGATGACGAGCCTGCCGACCTGGGTAACGACGGTCGTGCATTAGGCGTTGGAAATGAGAACTCTGATTGGGTGTCGTACTCTATGTAGGAAGGTGTGCGAGGAGCCGTGGGTGTTGAGTGTCTCGAGGTAGCCGGTGAGAGCTGTGATGGTGGTGTGTAAGGCATTGGTGCGGTGGCCTGGTAAGTGAAACCAGGAATATATTATTGGGCAAGTCGAGTGGACATAAACTCGCTGTGGCTAGCGAAGGAAGAATAAATGCCAGAGCGCTGCAAAGACAAATGTCAGCCGGACTGTCTGATGGCAATTAGCAACTGCTTGTAGCTAGAAGGCTATCGGGAAGCTATGGCAGCTGACGACCTTGGCTGTGCCTGCGCCAGGATGCAAACAAGCTCAATGTTCTCTAACCAGCGGGACCGGTGATAATATTCGAATGAGAACTTACGTAGAAATGTCGACAAGAATGATATGCTGCTAACGTAAGTCGACTTCGTGTGAACAGCACGCCAGTTCGTCGTTGTTCCCAATGTTTTGGTTCTGTGTTGAGAAAAATGTCGGATCGGCTACTAGTAGCAAGCGCGACTGCCGCCACGGGATCTAATGATCGACCTGACTGGTGGTGCACACGCGAGTTCGATAATTCGACAACGCTCTCAACGGTATGAAGAGCACTTGTTCCACGATGAATCTTTTGCGGTAGGATGTGCTTGAGAGTCTTCTTTGTTGGCCTGACCTGCACGATTCCAACAGCTGTAGACAAGTCGTGCTGAGACAATGGCGGCCACGAGATTCTCCCACTTTTCGGAAAAGTCGGATGCTCCTGCCCTTTCCAATACCAATTCCTTCCTGCGATAACAATGGCACACAGAACGAGGGGAAGAGGGAGTAACACAGAGATGAGGATAAAAACAGTCGGACAATGCGGAGGTGGAGGGTGGTGGATGGCAAAGATATTGTATGCAAGAGGGCAGGAACGCAGGCAAAGTAGAGGTGAGGCAGAGTGAGCGTTGAGTCTAGACGACTCAAAGAGGCTACGCCAATATTGCAAGCGTACGAAAACCAGGTCGAGAGAGCAGGCCAGCTGTGTGCGGGCTCCAGCTTGATCAGCCATGGAGACGATGTGGGCGTCGGGGCGCCACTTGGTGCGTGTGTGGGGCCCGGACCCAGCACACCACTTACCTTTCGCTGCAAACAATCCGCATCTAAAAATTTGCTGGAGGGGCTAAGCAGTAAACACGAAGACGACATGGGTTATTCTGCAGCTATCACGCATTAGTGAGAAATCAAGATCTCTCACCATGTTGAACTTTCGTCCTCTCGTCTTGAATTCACTCGTACTCCAGCCTGGGCAATTGGTCCACGACGTGCCGTCCACTTTGCTCCTGTTACTACACGCGCTTGACACATATCTAACGAACTCACTCAAACGCCCCCTGGGGAATGTGCCGTGGAGTGTCTAGAACTTTACAAAGCTAACGCTCGATAGCTGTTTGAGTATACCCGTAGTGCAAGAGCATCATCTACCACAATGCTTATTACCAAATCACGGCTTGTGCGACTAGACACCAGATATTGGGGCAGTACAACTTCTACTTCTGGAGTAGTCATACAGCGAACATGTGAAAAGCAATGAGAATAATGCTGATCTGCTGGTTGTTCACGATTCATGCGCGGTCGGAGGACGGTCGGTTAACCTGCAGCAATCCTTCTCTCACGTGAAATCCTTTCTGCTGTGTCTTCTCAGTGTTCGCGTTTCAGGATATTTCAACTTTGCATCCAGCTCTCGATGGCACATGGCAAGGACACACGCGTTCACGGCGTTCACACGTTCATGCGTCCATGGGCAATGCAATGTTGTCTAGAAACACAATATGCTTCAATGGTATTCTGATAAAGTGAGCATAATTGCAAGAAGGAAAGACCAAGCTACGGACCATAAACGGGCGTTCCGTCCGGACGACGCGGCTGCTTTTCCTGCTTTCCGAGCATAGCACGAGATGCCGGGAACGAGCTTGCAGGTCGGACGAGCATCCACGAGCTTTTAGTTGACTCGCTGTCGCTGTCGCTGCCATCAGTTGCCTCATAGGAGCTCGCCGATGCTGCTTGCCGGTCGCCAAGCTCGTGCAAGGTCATTATCGAACGGCGAGACGAAGAAAGTCTCTATCCCATCCTGGTGGCGGGGAACGAACGCCGGCCGCTGCCCGTTCGAGCTCTGACGCTTTTCGCGTGCTAGATCCTGCTTCAGCCATCTTGCACCAACAAACGTGCTCTATTTCGTCGTCCATAGGATCATGACACTTATGTTCCAATAACCAATTTGGTATGGTCACCTTCTACTTTGGGTTTTCCTCAAGATGCGTGCGGTGCAGTGCTAAAACTACTCCGCTGCGTCTTTATCGATCGTTCGCACAGCACGATTCCAGGAATGTTGTTGATACGGCCCAAGCGTTGATGGCTGACAAACCTGCAATATCCCCACTCTCGAAGAGCGAAAGCAGTAACGCTAGCTCCTACGAGTGATGCATTGAAACACAGATCTTCGAGCGTTAACGGCTTCATTTCTGAATGTACCAAGGCAAGCTACGGCACCTGGTCTGGGTGTAGCCGAATGTCGTAGCTAGGTAGTTGCTGAAACCATCGTGGGATGCCGCTGGCTTTGTCTGCGCTACTCATGGTACAAGAGCGTAATGCCTGATTGGTGACGAATGATGCTGTACCTACACAGTCTTGTCGTATGAGAATCGTGCCGTCACTACAGCCCTGCTGGGAAGTAAATTACATTAGCTCAGCTGAAGAAGTAATGGCCTTAGGTATGATCGTATGACTCCTATTTGAATTGAGCATGATTTCTCTCACGCAGTCGTCACCAAATGCATGCTGACGACGCTTTGGTCATGACAGTGGCACAGCTCAGCAATCAAAAGACTTGACGGAAGGTGAACTCCTGCACACAAGATGCAATCGGCATTCCTGTTTACTCTGGGGAAGTGTTACCTATCATGGTCTTATTAACAAAAGAGCCCATGTCCACAATTCTGGTGTTGAGACAGAACTGACCACGAGGGTTCAGAATTGCTACAGTCGCTTATGGAAGATTTTCCCGACTACATGTAGCGCGACCAATCAGGTTTTAGGTCAGTAGGGCGACCCACGGTCTCCATGCACAATCTCGCGACTGGTTAACGGTGCACCGACAAGATATCGTGGCTTGATCTAGGTCAGTCTTCTGCTCATAGTCCCACCTGCTCATAAGAACGTCATGAGAAGACTTCCTACCGGCATAGATAAATTATGAAGGTCATAGATAAACACCAAGCGGTTCGCCAGAAGCTGGTCAGTTCAAGACTTGAATTCCATAAGTGCTTGCAGGAAAGTCCTTGCAATCGTAAGCAGGGCATAACGGCAATCATGCTGATCTTTATCGGGAGCATGCGCTGGTTCAATGAACGAGGGGTGCTCATCCGGACTTAGAAGTATCCGAGTAAGCTAGCTTTTGCTCCGCCGGTTCTACTAGCGGCAACCATCAAGCAGCAAACTCGAGGCGGTCAGCTTCAGTCTCCCAATTTTCCTCCAATTAGGGCGCTGTGGCTTCCATGGTCTTTTCTGACATTCGCGGCGCCCATCAGACGTCCAGCATACACATACGTGTGCAGGCGGTCAGGTATCACCCGCCCTATGATTGGGTGCTGCCCTACTTCCTGCTCCCAGTAGATAGCTTGCCAGGTTTCGGGGTAAACGCGTACCGAGGAAAACGAAGATACTAATGCTTATGATCTTATCAGGAGGCAGCCGGCTCCTGCGTTGAAGTATCAGCAGCACTTGTAAAGTTTCGCTGCTCATCCCGCAAGCTCGTATGCTGGGCTCCATCTGTCGAGGTACCCGACTCGCATCGCTAAACGCGGATAACAGACCGTAGCACGTGCCATCCCGAGCAGTCGCCAGCACTCGCCTTCCAGGGCTTGCGGGGTGGGATTCCGTTGAAAAGGACGGATTAAAGTCACCACTACCACGTAATGGCCAGCCGCAGTAACGTGAGAGGTCAGTCATTGTTGCCTCGAGGAGTTACTATGCGTTTTTCGCCCTTCTAGTACTTGAAACTCTCAGGAAGTGTTTATATGCATTAGGATATCCAATGATAGCATGATCTGTAAGCCAATTGTATAGCATGCCTTGTCGTAACCTGAATCCACTACAACGAGGCTGAATCCATTGCAGCTACGGTATGTCTAATTTGTTCAATTGGTTGAACGAATAATACCTATCCTAGATATGTTAATGCGTATCAACACTTTCTCAGAGTTCCAAGTACGTCTTCTAGTCATGTCTTGAAAGGATATATTGCACCTTAAGCCCAGCTTTCTACAGACTCGCATAGAGTTTCTTGTCCTCGACCTTCAAGACCGGAGCATCCTCATTGGCTACGAGTAGGCACTATCACGACCTGTAAATTTATACAGGGAAACTTTATCTACGATCTATCCGGCCAATGACATGATGTGTATCTTTCGTCTGGGAGCCATATAGATATGCTGAGACAAGGGTAGATAGCCAATATCTATCCTGTTACTGGAGACCTTTCTACGCCGTCTTAGACATATTGCGTGGAAGCCTCGTCCCTTATGCAAGGCCACGGCGCTTATGCACGCCAGTATAAAATTCCAGGTCGGGATGGTACTGTACTCTTGTAACTTTTCTATAGTGGGAACCATACGTGGAGTCAGCAACCATTCATCATACCTAGCAGCCAGCTCCATAGTTACAATGTCGACCCCATAGTCTATGCCTGGTGGCCTCTCCTCCTCCCCATCATAACCAGCGTCCTGCACGACCTGGACATCTCAAAATCCGAAGTGATACTGTCGCCGGTCTGATGTCGAACGACATGCTCTTCAGCTCGTGTGGCCTCATTGCATAAGCCTTGCGCAAGCGCTTAATGGATCAAGCATGGCATCTTCTGCTGGCCACGTCGTCAACCGATCCAAAGCACCTCTCCGCTGTGCGAGTCCACCACCAGCCACACTCCCCATCCAATATTGTGCCGGTGGTGACTACGATAGCTTGTCTCCTACGCCAAGTGGTTCTGGCCAGCAGTGATGCCCGATCTGTGTACGGTACAGAGACCATCGGTCGGCGGACTCCGCGCTACGAGTTCAGAAGCATCCCCTAATTCTGCATCCACCTGAGCATCTCGGAGATGTCGGCAATGGAGTATACGTACAGACCGGGAGATCTGCGACAATCTCAGGAACAAGCAGACAGGTGTACGGGTTCTGGGCTCGAAAGGCCGTGTGAAACTCCACGAAGTAAGTATCGTAACCGCGCCGAAGCACACTTTTCTCTTGCAGCGTTAGCCTGAGCTTATAATGTCCTAGCGAGGAACATGTGCACCCTGCATTTCATAAGCTTCGTGTCGGATTACAAACAGGATTGAAGGGGGCAGTCGGCGATAAGGCTGATATTCGACAGGAGCAACTACCTGTACTACAATTGGTTTCAGCAGCCGCTTGGCCTTACCATAAGGGGCTTTTCGTTCGCCATTTCTGGTTCTCCCACGTCAGATGGCCCATCAGCACAAGCTTGAGAAACAGGCAAAACAGTACGATGACTCGTCCGCGTTCGTCTACATGCCCTCCTATGTCGTCAACGCTGTCATATCGTCAAGTCCGGTTTCACGCAGTCCTTGTCAATATCAATCGTCGATGCCCTGGACCTCTACAACGACGTAGAACAGGAGATCTTGGCCGATATCCAGCATTATGCAGGCATGCTGCACCCCGCGTCTCCAGACGATCGTCAAACCTCGAGATCCCTCACATCAAACAATATGGCAGATGCAAACAATGTTGGCAGGTGCGAAAAGTGGCGCCAAGGCTGAGTAGATTGTGCATACCTTTGGACGTGTTCGAGAGACGCACATGCTCCAAGACGCTGGATTGTCGCGATTGGCGCCAACGAGTGTTTCCACAAGTTTACCAGCGTGCGCAATCCTAGCTTTTGTCTCAACCGATACCAGCGCTTGATTGTGACAGCTCGACGGCGTGTCCACATGGTAAGTGATGAAGGTGGAACTCGCTTCTTCAGCCAGACGTCTGCAAATTTCGAGACGACGGCGAACTCCAGAATTGTTTCAAAAAGACATGAAAGCACATGCAACGATTATTATCAAAGAAGTTCCCAACAGATTTCCAGATCGATAATTAGTTTCTAACAAAATCTGAACCCTGCAGTGATCGACGCTTACCGCCGGTGTTGCCCCACACGTCCCGCGTCCAGCACCAAGGAGTCCCAGTCGAAGACCAACAGCACCATGTTACAACCCACAAGCATGTGGTCATCGACATCGACACCACCACAGCAGCTTCACGACAAAAATTATGTCGATGTTGACTTGCCGTACTGACGCAAAATCTTGCCATGCATGATAATTACCTTTGATTCTTTAGAGATGTTATCCCATCAAGCTTCCTATCATGACAAACTGTAGAAGCTGGCCAAACGACATGAAACGTCAAAAGGACGTTGGCAGGCCTGTTACCTGATTATGAGCCTGTGTCGAAATTGCCCGGAGTCGCTGGTGGCGGTATTATGCTGAAGGCGCAGTCTCCACCTGCTGATTTGCGCACACGCCGGCGACATCCCTACCGTGCCAAGGTCGACATGGAGGTCGAGCATGCGCTAGCAGTCTCGTCAACAACAACAATTCAACTGCGGATGGACATTTACTGATCTACAATTGTTCGCTGATGACAACAGAAAAGTACCTGATCGAGATATTCCCAAAGTCGTCCTATGCTCTTGCGACTCGAGATATCCCAACAGAATGCAGACGCCTACCAGGTTCCCCATGGGGCATGCAATGGCCAGTCATTCTATGGATCACAACAGAAGCTAACCACCGTAGGGCATCCTCTGCACATAGCATGTGCTCGTACTATGCAGCCAGACACCGCTTCGTTCAGAGCTTCTCGAAACGAGACTTCTCGACAAAGGATCATGCTTGGATGCATCTCAGGTACAACTTTATCCTAAAATGCATGCACGACATTGGCACGTCCCAGACGATAATTAAATCTCCACCGACCTGCTCATCGAACCATCCTACAACCCCCGATGGTTCGCCTGCATCGGGGGTGATCATGCAACCTACTATGCAAACCATCAGTCGTATTCCAACGTTACACAACGCCCATTGATCGAAGATGCGCTTGGGCGGGAAGGCAGCTAGGTGGCCAGTTTGGCACAGAGTCCAGACACGCTTACTAAACGTCCCCAGTGTTAAACCTGCATGCATGTAAGCACGCATTCTGGCCGTCCCAACGATCTTGCCACCAAAGCCTTGGGCTCCACTCCTCTACCTCAAAAGCAGGCTTGCGGTACCAGAAGCCAAATTATCCAACCACTGTACCACTGCCCGGTCTACTCAAAACAGCGATGCGAGTTTTACGGCAAGTCGTTTGAGGTTCGTGCTGTGAGGTAGCAACCTGCATCTCGATATCGGAGAACACTAACCATATCGAGCTCTTTCTTTCGCCTCAGAACTTCCCCGCAAAACTCCCTGTGTTTGAGCGCGAACTGCAGGTAAACCTGCCGCTCGGCTCCCATTGTACGAATCATTGCCTTATGCTCATGTCAGCTCGACCCTGGTAAACATCTAGCATACCGCTTCAGTCCACAGTCTCAGGACCACAGACTAGGCCAGCGAGTACAGCCCTTTCCATCGCTCATCTCTCGCTCGCCTCTACCGCACCATCTCGTCTCACACAGTCAATGTTCTGCAAACGCTCCATGGTACTCCAAACGGCACGGTAAGCTCGTTGCATTGCAAGAAAGACACAACAGATGTTACTTGTTTTTAGCCCCCTTTGTGCCTTGTCCAGTCTACCAAGAAGCGAAATCCCTTGAACCACCAAAGTTGTCTTGCAAGCAAGCGGGTGCCTCCTATAGGCAGGTCGACGCCGTGTAGGCTCAATGAGGATTGTCTCATCACGTTCTGATAGCCCGTCCCATGATCGAGGAAGTACTGTAGGCCCGGCTTTCAGTGACCGGACAAGAGGAAGGCAGAACTGCGAGAAACCACCCAACTCTTCTCATTCATGGCACATAGCAGAGGCCTGCGTTCCCACAGACTTCAGCCGTCCAAGCATCCCATACCTTGCCAGTTTACTACTGCTAAAGCGCAACCACCAGACTCATATCTTGTTGAAGCCGTGTGTAGCCTCTGGGCCGCATATGACCTGAAAGATCGATCCATCAGAAGACTCCGCAGTGTCGACGTCTCCCGTGCGCGAGAACCATATTCGAAATTAGTATATCAGGTCCGATCGTCGAGATCTGCGCGCAAATTTGATCGGGTCGTCCCAAGCCGAGAGGATAAATCTATCTAGCTTCCGGCGTTCCACGCTACTACTCGACGCCTCTCACAACTTTTGCGAAAGTACGCTCTTACAGACTCTTGGAAGCACTGTTGCGGGCAGCGACGATAGTTACTCAGTTGGAGTTATGTATCGATAAACATGTGTTATTGTCCAAACTTCTCAAAAGTGTTAGCTAAGCCCCAGGGGTTTCCCAAGCCCTGGTGTCCTCCCGGCGTTCCGTTCTAACGATCCAACTCTTTCATCGCCAAAGGCTGATGCTACAAAGTGTTCCTTCGCCAGTCCGACGTCGACAAGTCACAGTGTTCAAGCTCGTTCTTTCGTTCGTTCATCCGTAGTCACAATTCCATGTCCTGCATGTCCAAGCACTCGTTCGCCCTGCCAACCTCGCTCCAGTACCACACTTAGCCCCTTTCGCGTCGCCAGCTCTCGCCGCACCCCGCCTAGCATCCCATCAATTCGTCGGCCCGCTATACTTCGCCCTTGCAACCCAAACTCTAAAAGACTCCCTCACTCTCACCCCGTCCTCTGTCCATCTCACGCCACTCTCGTGCTTCGCCCAACAAGCTCGATTCCCGATCCGTTTCAATTCCTCCTCCATGCCCTCTTCCTCTCCGTTGATGTAGTGATGGTTGGCTGGGCCGGGCAAGTGCGTGACGAACCACTGCATGAAGATCTCTTTTGCGTGACGGTTGGCGTGGGCGAGGCAGTGAAATATGCGGAAGCTTTCGCCCGTTGCACGGGTTGTGGTTATTTGTGAAGAGGCTTGTTTGGGAGATTCATTCGTTCCCGAAACGCTTGTTGGTGGACTGCTGGGGAGAGGAGATTGTGCGGGGTCGGGGCCAAAGAGATCGTCGTCTTCGTTGATGGATGACTGGGGTTGTGAAGTCGTCACACCTTGAGTCGTTGGACTGGAGGAGACTTGGTGTTCTCGGTGTTCAGTCTGACTACTGGGAGGAGTTCCAGGGGTAGGGGTAGACGAGGTGGAGCCGTTGCCAGTTTTCGCAACGATGTGCTCCCGGGGCTCGTCTGTGGGCGTAGTCACGGCCGGCTCTGCTGACGAAGCAGTCAAGTCTGGCTTTTCAGCTTCTTCAGCATCTTCCATTTCATCATCCTCGTTTTCCTGAACAGGTTTGACAATCTTCTCCCAGTCTACGAACCAAGTTTTTGGGGGCTGACAGGCTTTGTAGACTTTTGCATATTCGTATGCTTCTTCACTTGGGTTGTAGGTCTCCTCTTCGATCCATGTGCGACAACCAACATCTTGATTTGGGCCAAGGTTCATCTTTTGCTCATACTCGAAACCATTTTCCTCAAGGCAGATTGAGAAAGGCCCTGCATCAGAGTCTGGGTTGCGTTGGACGTACGCCATCTGGACTCCAGGTGCCACCTCAAGGACTTTCTTTATAGCCTTTTTCCTGCTTAGGAACCGGCCGATCACACACTCATCGTGGTCTCGTTTGGGAGATACACCAGTAACGAAGGACTTGACGATGTAGCGCCTGCAGACCGGTTGGTCATCTTGATCTTTGCCTTCTTCAGCAGTTTCATCCTCGTCTTCAGCGTCAATATCGGAGTCGTCAAACTCGTGGGACGATTCGACCTCGACAAGATCGTCTTCCACGAGTTCAAGACTACATTCGTCGGAGTCCGGCGCTGCGACAGCCACCTCAAGTTTTCTTGCTCGCTCAGCTCGGACAGCTTCCCTTTCACGCATGTTCTGCAGAATTTGGGAGTCGTGCCTTTGGACGCCTTGACTGCCAGTGTGTTCAGTCTGTGGAGCTTTAGCTAGCATCCTTTGCTGCAAAGACTGGTCAGCCGCTTGGGTTGGCTGCGCAACGGCGGCCTTCTGGGCAGACTCTCCCGGTCTTTCACCCTTGAGACGTGGGATCTCTTCGATAGACGACCCTTCTTCGTGTGGCTGAGGTGCTCTATTCGTGCTACCTAGAGGTCTCGCGAATCCATCGATAGCGTCTTCCTCGCTGACGACACTTTCATTGTCTTCAGGATCGATGAGCTCCAGCTCCCCATGGTCTATTGCTGCGACCAGCGGAGCATCACCTTCACTGAACTGCGCCAATTGGGCACGGCGCTGCTCAATCTGCTTGTCGAGCGAGCTGTAGTAAGCTTGTCGGCACTTTTCAGACTTGCTTATGCCATCCGCCAGTGTTCCACTCTTGGTCTTCATCTTAGCTTTCCCATGGCGCATGTTCCCAGTCTTGTGGTGGTAAGTGCTGCATTCGGCCTGCACCAGAGTGAGTTCAGCCTGTGTTTCTGGCTTCTCGCGCGCCATTTTTTCAAGATATCTTGGAAGCATGATGTCGTTCAGCTTTCCGTTGACCAGATCTGCGTCGGTGTCGGATGGCAGTCTTTGCAAGCGGCGTTTGACGTTGTCATTGATATCTTTCACACGTTTCCTGGCGCCTTTCCCTGATCTATCCCTATCAAGCACAGCCGCAGCAAACTTTTTGACCTCTGCTAGCTGTTTCATGTCTATCTCCCGTAGTTCTTCGATGGCAAGAAGAGTAGCGAACGTTTTGTAAACCTCGATGATGACTTCGAAATCCTTATGCCTCTCCTTCAGTATCTCTCTTCTCTTGATCAAAGCTTGCCTGGTTGGCGATAGGGTTGCATAATTGGATGGTAAGTTCAAACCTTCTCCTTGTGGTAGCAGCGCATCATATCTGTCTTGAGCTCTGTCTGCATTCGCGCCGTCGCTAGCGGTTCCAGCACGAAACCCGCTTAGCTGTTCCAGTAAAGCAAACGCAGGAACGGGCAACTTCGTCTGAGGGCCACCCGTGATGTTTCCAACAGACTCGAGACTTCGAGTCGCATTAGAGGGCAGGTCATCTGTTCCTGGAGCTTGGGAAGTCCCCATCAATGCTCGTATGGCTTCGCGAGTCTGTCTCGGAGGGCGCTGTGCAGAGCTGTTGCGCTTCGACGCTGGCTTTTCATCGAATGGCGCATGGATTCTTGGCGGTGGCACGAACTCCCGATTTGCACGAGCTTTCGGTCCAGAATCTGGCTTCCTGCCAAATGCATTCATCTTTATACGCATCAACCGCTCGTCAGCCCTCCGTTGATGTTCTGGATTAACGATGTCTGGCATGTCATTGCTCGCTGGGGATGTCTTCTCGTATGCCAGATCGTCATCGTCATAATTAAGATGGCGACTCTGTGTGCGATATCGCTCAGCAGCACTCCGTGAGAACGGGTCCGGCCTTGGGTGTTGCGTTCCACGTTGGCGACTCGACGAGGTGGATGCTACCCTAGAGGTTCCGCTCTCCTTTCGCAACCTCTCAGCAAAATCGAGCTGCCTCTCAACTTCGTTGGCGGAGAGCTCATCCCCATCTTCCCACTGTCTTTCCCTGGTTTTCTGGATCTTGTACGGAATATCAACAATCGGTGAGGTATTCGTGGACGATGCTTGGGATACGGATGGAGCGACAGAGTGCAGGTTTCTGTTCATCTCACGAGTCTTCCTCTTTGCACGAAGCTGCTGACTTCTAGAGATGCCTTTCGCCTCAATGACATCTTTTGCGTTGAGTATTGCATCGGAATCAGGAGCTGGCTGAGCTGAACAGCCCCTTTGAGTGCCGTCGGATGTTGCTTCCTGATTCACCAGCCGTGCCATTCGCACGCTCAATTCATCTGCATTGCCAACATCTGAGCCTTGCTCTTGGCTTTGATGGTCGTCTTGGCAAGTGTTCAGTGTTTCGAAGCTCCAGCTCACGCGACCTGTGTCGCTTCCAGAGAGTCCGAAGCTGGACTGTGGCGAACTTCCCTCCGTCCTCGGGGGGCTGGGTAGGCCAGAAGATCTATACATGTTCTCCTGAGCCTCCTTCGAATCAAACAACTTCCTCTTGCTGCCGCTTTTGTGTTTCGTCTGAAGGTTCTTGGCCTCTCGGTCTGCAGATTCATTCGGGATGTTGCGCCGGTCAGTGATCTGTGTCTCGGACGAAGCCGTATTGGAGGTTTGATTCGGAGGGTGTAGGTTTCTTATCGGCATGTGAGCGCCATCAGCAATATCGTCGTCGGAGTCGAGCACGATTATGTCCGGATGTTCGCGGAACTGCTTGAGCACTGCATCTCGGGGTTCTACGCCGCGGCGAGGAGTATGCTGCGGTTTGAGAGCTGAAGCCTCACCGGAGTTGCTCGGTGGGTGAATCTCGGGTGGTGCTGACGATCGTTCATGTTCTGGCTCCATATTGAATTGGATTGATTAGTCACTGGACCCAGCGAACAGCCAAGGTGCTCTTAGGTGTGAAGGGTCTATAAGCGTCAGTGGTGGAGAAAGGAGATGGTCAGGAAGAGCGCCCTATGTAGAAGCCAGAGGAGGTAAAGAACGTGATATGAGTAGTTCAACCGCACTGTCTTGGTATCAAGCAAGGCTCAAGGGATTGTCTGCGCCCGAACAAGGATGGTATGAGTACGGTGATCGACCTCAAGCTCCCTTCAACATTCTTCCTGATTGTACCGAAGGCTGAGTGTGCCTGATAACATGAGAAGAGGTTTGGAAGTGGGTCGCCTGGTCAAGCATCGTGTACTAGTAGATGAGTCAAGGATAGAGAATTGTACCAGATAGAAGGATGGGGTTATATTCACCCATGCTCCTTCACAGGTCTTTCATGTAAGGGCTGCGTAAGAACAGTTCTCAACTAAAGTTCAGATACCTATCGATTTGCAAGGCTCAATCGCAGTCTTCTGCCCAGGTGACAGCAACCTCGACTTGTTTTGTTGGTTTAATTCTCGAAGTTTACAGGACGTCTGCCAGCCAGTCCATATCTCCCTGCATCGCAAACCTGGAAATACTTCTGAGGCTGATGGTGCCAACTGACTAGTTTCCGGTATTAGGGATGAAGAGTCAGGGCTTCAGTGGACATTTGTTAGAGGGTGTTGATCCAGTAAGCGTCAGACGATGGTCGAGTAATACTGCTGTGATTGCTGGTGGTCAACGTTTCCCACCCCAGACACAAGTTGCCTGGTGCCAGAGAGATGGCGTTGTATGCATCGTCACGCTCCTCAGCTGTCTCACGACCCCTCATGCCCGATATTGACGTCCTCGAGGAAGGGACGATCGTGCACGTGATCAGCATCCATATATAGAAGCCGAAGCCTAGCCGCTCCAAAAGGCGAATGCCGGCAATAGTACGGTCAGCTCAATCTAGCGATTCATGCATGAAATAACCAGCAAAAGCAAGAATATTGATAGTAAAAGGTTCAGCGTGGCTGGGCATGTCGCGTGGTTTGGGCCTCTAGAGTGCCTTTAGGGTGCCTTGGCGGTGTGAGGCGCCTCAGGCTCGTGGTTATGACGACCTTGCCTGTTCCAGTGAGACAATCAGCTGCACGAACATTACATAGCAGCACATGGCTGCAACTATGCGGTGTCTGACTGTCGGGCTGGACAGCGCATCCTTGCGTATGGCGATGTAAATAGGTCGTCAGAATGGTGGAAAGAGCAAAACGCACTTAATTGATGCCTCTTGCTTCTTCACAATCGCTCCAACCATGGCGGCAGCGGCAGCAGCAGCAGCAGCTAACATAGGAAGTGGCCTGGCGAGCTTCGAGAAGGAACTGATATGCTCGATATGCACCGAAGTTCTCTACCAACCACTGACAATCTTGAACTGTTTGCACACCTTCTGTGGCTCATGTCTGAAGGAGTGGTTCTCCCACCAGCACCGCAAAGCCTCCTCCTCGCGTTCCTCCTCGTCTACAGCCAATCCGTACAGTTGCCCAACATGCCGCTCCGAAGTGGTAGATGTGCAGCACAATGCCACCGTCAGCAACTTGCTCGAGCTGTTCCTCGCCGCCAACCCGCAACGCGATCGAAGTCCCGAGGAGAAGGATGAGATGGACCAGATCTACAAGCCAGACGGTACCAGACCAGGTGAGAAGATCCTGCCCAAGGTCGAGCGACGGCGTGAGAGGAGACACAGGAGAGAGCACAGCGAGATGGACCGCGAGAGGCAGATGGTTGAGGAAGCCCGTCTGCGCAGCTTGCGTGAGCTGGACAACCCTTCATCATCTACGACTAGCCTGGCTCCCCCTCGGCCTGACCGAAATAGGAGTGCAAGCGCAGACAGAGACGAAAGGAGACAGCGCCGCCGCGACCGAGAGCGCCAGCGAGAAAACCCGACTGCACTAGCCGGCCCCCATGCCTTGAACCATCAACGGCCCGAGCATGCTCAAGACGCTGCATCTTTGCCCGTCTCCTCACCGCGGCACCCTTATGCAATCGAAGTACGTCAAAGAGAACAGAGAATGTCCCGTCAAGCAAGCCTCCGCTCTTTGGTCAGTGTTTCTGAGAGTGGTACGGGCACAGGTGATAGTCTAGATGAAGCTCGTATCATGCAGGAGATTCTCGATGAGGGTCTCTTGGGCGATATCGACGTAGATGCATTGACTGAGGCCGAGCAAGACATGCTAGCTGAACGTATTGCTGAACTCTACAGACAAAGACATTCTTCAGCACCGATGCCTAACAGTCCACCCCCTGCCTCACGGCAATCAAGCAACAGCAGCCCCGAGACTCTTTCCGCCCAATGGCGATCACAGCGTGACCAGCGGCCCAGGTCAAGCAGTGCACAGCGGACTACCTCGTCTCCTGCCACACCGCCTGCTTCTGAAGCAAGAGCTCGTGCCGTCTCTTCAAGACCTCAACACCCACCTCCTACGAGCATTGTACGCTCGAATTCTCAAGGCTCATCGGTCACCATTCATCATCGACGCCAGAACTCAGATCAACCTCGACAAGCTCGAGCAGCTGGAGGATCTAGGCCTGCGAGTACCGGGCCTTTGACCTCGAGTTCCTCTTCTAATCTGGTTGAGGGTAGAAGGCCTTCGAACAATACCCCCAGGGTAAACACTGACCCCTCGCGGTTTGTAAGCGTCTCCGACGTCTGGTTGCAGGCTGGTGGAGAAGATCGTAGGTTAAGACCTCAGACGGGTGCTTCACCTGCTCGTTCACCGAGACATACGCAAACCATGCCCCAGAATGCGACCCCAGTCGGTGGTATGGATCCAGGCAATGGCATGGTAATCTCTGAGCTCGACGGTGCATCTGCTCCGGAGGCCCCTTCGTCTGTACCGAAAGCCTACGAAGAGCCCTCAACCACGTGCTTTCGATGTGACAAAGCCGACATCCAGTACGAGATATCTCGGCATTGTCGTGTTTGCAAGATCGATCTCTGCATGAAATGCTATCGAGAAGGCAAAGGATGTAAACACTGGTACGGCTTTGGTCACGCTGCAGATATCAGCTTCGAGAACTCCAAAACCACCAACGAGGACACGGAGCGACCACATGTGCTGATCGGCAGACAGTACAGTAAGCCCGCCGTCTCGAAAGTCACCGCTACACGGCCATCAAGTCGCCAACAAGAGCCATTGCCCAAAGCAACAACCTCAAATCCAGACGACAGGCTCCAGGAGGGCCATTTTTGTGACCGCTGCGGCACATTTGCAAACTCACAGTTTTGGCTGTGTGACACCTGTAATGACGGTGAATGGGGCTTCTGCAAACAGTGTGTCCAAACACATCGTTGCTGCACACATCCGCTTCTGCCCGTAGCCTATGTACCACGCACGCACCCGCTCTTACACCCATGGCAAAATCTTCATCTCGACCATGCTTCCACCGCCTCCCGGCACCCAGCCAGCACTACCAACAGTTGTCCAACCACGCCCAACTCAGCGACGTCAAACCGTCATTCTTACCACAATGCCGGATACGACTACCTCTCTATCAACGTCAACTGCGACATGTGTCATCAGATCATATTTCCGTCAAGTCCTCGATACCACTGCCCTTTCCACCAAACAGACTACGACATTTGCACATCCTGCTACAGCTCGTTCGTTCACCACAGCCGGATGCGCCGAGACGGATACTCCTCAGCTGACGTAGTAGCCGGCTGGCGTAGATGTCCCCAAGGCCACAGGATGATCATCCTAGCCTTTGAAGCAGACACCACCGACGACAGCGACGGAGGTATGAGAAGGATCGTCAAAGCAGATCTAGTCGGCGGGTGGAAAATGTCAGAAGCAGAATTGCGGACTTGGAACCAACAGCACAACATTTACACTTCTCCACCGACCTCACCACCTCTAGCCGGCTTCGGCGCCAGTAGCAGAGGAGGCACCTGGACTTGGAAAGAGGACCAAACCGGCACCCGAAAGACGCGCTCAAGACTATCTACGCTTTCTGGCGTCAACAACGTTACCAGTCAGGGCCTGTCGCGCTTCCCACCAGACGGGGGCTTCGGCATGAGCGGAATTGCAGTCTACGCCTACTGGCCAGAAGACGGACCAGACGGCGAAGGCGAGTTGAGACTCCCACGTGGCGCAGAGGTGACAGAGATCGAGGATGTCAATGGTGATTGGTGGAGCGGCGTATACGCCGGTGACGTCGGGGTGTTTCCATACGGGTATGTCAGGGAGATGAGGCAGTAGCACCTCGGCCTCGGTATCTATCTTAACTCTTTCTTACAACCACTTCGTCTGATGCTGCTGGTATCACTATTACTATCACTATTACTGCTACTGCTGCTTACTCCGCCTCCCAAATCACCCAGTCTTCGCGAACACGACCTGAAGCTCAACGTGCGCATTTCCAAGCACAGTGAACTAGGCAGGAGCGGTATTCATACAAATCAGCCAGAAAGCCCCACCATCATCGGCACTGTCAAGCGGCAAAGGCCAGGTGACTCCGCACCACGACAGCTGGAAACGTCTCGTAGAGACTGATGCCAGAACGATGTACCCCCACCGTGCAGTGAGATGAACAACAGCAGAATCCAGCGGCTTGACCGAGCTATTCGGCAGGTACGTATGTACATCGGGCGGGACCAATCATATCCACGATCTCTTCAAACAATAGTGGTGTGTAGAAAATAGCCAAAGAATATGTTGCAAGCAGCAAGCTGTCCCAGCTATCAAAACGCAGAAAACGATGCCACCCTAACATTCTTAGCATCATGCCACTAAGACTCGCCGCTGACCTCAGTCGTGACATCACCCTCTTGCACCGCACATTCATGTGTTAATGCCTCCTCAATCACGTCGGTGATGTTCTTTGCTTTTCGATATCCATAGCCCATGAAGGCACTCTCCTTTCGCATCTGCAACACCGTCTTGCTGACACTAGGGTCCCTAAGAACCTTGTCTCTCGGTCGTTTCTTCTCCTTGGGTTTCTTCAGCTTTAGGTAAGGTGTCGGTGGTAGCTTTGCTTCGAGGTCTACACCTGGCAGCTCTGGACTAATTGCTTGTGCTTCTTGCTGATGTTGACTCGGGTTGAGGACGGCACCGTCAAGCTGGAGCGTCTGTGAACCGTCCTCCGAGGTACCACTATCAATGTCTGAGACAGGACCTTCGTCGTCGAAGTATTTGGTGTCTTCCCAGCTCTTGACACGTGGCGTAAACGGTGGATCGTATTCTCGCATGTTCTCCCATGGGATGCCAATGAAGAATGGGTGGTTCTTGAGTTCTTCGGCGTCATTGGGGTATACAAACTGGCCGTTGTAGTTTCTGTGATTCTTGTCCGCAGGAACGAGGCGCGACCCACCCTTGAGCCGACGTCAGCATGTAACGAGGAACAGTACGATGGCAGACTTACTCCTATGAACCTTTTCATGTAGTCGTTGAGCTCGTATCGGCGAGTGCAAAGCCTGATTTCTTTCTCCACAAGAACCTTCTGCATCAAGTCAAGCGCTTCGATTGTCACGGGCTGAGGTGATTCGTGCAGCTCGGGAAAGCGTAAGGTTTCCTTGTGCCTGAGGATCTTCAGCTTTGTGTTGTGGCGGTCTTCACAGGCGAAGGGAGTAAAGCCTCGGTACTGTTAGTGAACCAGCATACCTGTTCGACGACAATAGACTCACCAAAGAGACACTCATACATGATGATGCCAATAGACCACTAATCGCACCTGCCATCGTACAGTTCACCACGGATGACTTCTGGCGCCATATACTGACTCGTGCCGACCACAGATCGTGCAAGCCTTCGCCTTTGGTTGCGGTTGCGCCAGTCCACAAGCTTCTCCTTGCTAGCAGCGCACATCTTTGCGTCTGAGATATTGGGCGTAGGCTCGTAGAAGTCTTTATGCTCGGCCTGGCGTCTCTTTCTTCTGGCAGCATCTCGCTGGTCCTCGACATCACCTTCCACATCAACGCCGAGTTCTGACATGAGGCTCTGACGCTGCTTTTGGAAGTATTTCTGGTCGTGTTCCCAGTAGCCATCGAAGGCCAGACCAAAGTCCGAGATCTTCAGATGACCATCTGCGCCAATTAAGAAATTGTCTGGCTTCACATCTCGATGGATCCACTTCATCTTGTGGGCTTCTTCAACACATAGAATCATTTCTGCCACGTACCATTTGGTGATCTGCTCGCTGAAGATGTTCTTACGGATCAAGAGGCCTAAGAAGTCGCCGCCAATACAGAAGTCCATGACCAGGTAAAGATGTCGTGTATCTTGGAAAGCTGAGATCAACGGCACTACCCACTTAGAACCTTCGGCTGCGACCAAGAAGTTGCGTTCTGCCCTCAGATGACCCTCTTGTGCATTCCGAAGCATATCGGCCTTCCGGATGACTTTCATAGCATAAACCTCTCTGTTTGGTGGTAGCACCTGATGCCTTGATCGCGACAATTCTTTGACAATAGTGGCCATCGACGACTTCCGCGAGGTGGAGTGCGAGAGAGGTTGAGAGTCAATCTTCAGCAACTTGTTCTTCTCACGTGCCGAAGCATGTAAAAGTTCCTGATCTCTCACAAGACGAACGACGCCAAAACTGCCTTTCCCTACGTTTGATCATCAGCATTGCCTTACCAAAACCAAAGAGCACTCATACCTAGTACCTTGATCACTTGGTAAGCACCAATGTTAACAGCATCGCGACTATTCTGTTGCAAAAGCCGGCCACGCCTGAGAGCATCGGATTCGCTTCTTTCCTACGTTTTTCGAACTCGGTGCTTGAGGTATGGAGGCAGCTGCATCTGCCCAAGTCGTTGTTCCAGATCTCCACGTCTTTTCTGCCGGGGTGATTCATGGTTCAAAAGTGCGTTGAAATGTGTCTCGAAGAAGATTCTGAGGTTGTTAGCACCGTGGTGGCAGGTCTACTGTTGACTCACTTTGCGGCAGCTGTAGCCTCAACAGTCTTGATTGTAGCCACTTTTTGTTTATCCACCTCGTAGATAGTCGACAGCTTTCGCGGACAAACATTGTTTTGGTCGAACAAGACCAAGAGCCGGTCGGTGGCAGCCGCCAGGTCGACGTCATGTCGCCGAACCGAACCAGGAGAGCCCGAACTCATGCCGTCCGATGTTGGTGGGGTAGAGCTATGTTTTTGTGTTGTAGATGCACTGCCACTGTCCTGCAGAGACAGGGAACCAGAGGTGGCGGAGCTTCTATCGTTGCAGATTGTCTGTACGCTGGGTCGGGATCTGAGCTCAGGCTTGCGAATGACTGTAGGGCTAGAGTATGTGAAGGTATCTCGGAACCTCTGAGATATCCGACGATGTAATGGACCAGCAGGAGTATAGGGCAAAGGACTGTCCTGCCTGTTCGAGCCAGGCCCGGCAGATCGTGGCCCACTGTTCAACAGCAGCTGCCTTTCTTGCTCAGTCATGTCGATGCCAGCCAGGTGTATCCTCAATGGGTTCTTCGTCAGGCTTGGGGCACTGCTGAAGCCAGCTTGTGTACCATCCTGTGAGAGGAGCAGAGCTTGAGTAGCCGGGTAGTCATTGTTGCAGCTGTCGCTGTCTGCTGTCCGGCTCTTGAAGAAAGACCGGATGCTGGAAACACCTCTTGATAATCTCTGCCGGATGTTGCGGTTACCATTACCACTCACAGAAGAGAGAGTGCGTTTTGGCTTCACGATGCTAGGGATGGAGGGGACCTTGAGGGGACTGGCACGTCGTGACGCTGTCCGTTCTTGTAGTCGCGTTGTATCTGTAAGAGTCATGGTACCAAAGAATGTATTCGATACAGGATAGTGAATGCACATCTATCGTTAGCGAGCCAGAAGCGGGGGGGCATGCAATACGTAGACGAGATCAGCAAGACAGGGTCGAGCAGCGCGGGAAAAGCATACGGCATCTCTGCAGCCGCAGCCGGCAGGAACGACTCAGAAGCACACCTGTAACGCAGGCACGACGACTGAGCTGGTAATGAAGCCAAGAGAACTTACGCCAGTGAATGGATTGAGGTTCAAGCAAGAAGTCACTCACTAAACCGTAAAGGAGCCAGGCCTCTCTCCTCGACCGCTCGTTGCACCTCCATTTTGAGAAAAGTTATAGTGGCCTGCCACGCCGCCCGAATCTCACCGTTATCAAATGGCCAGTCTCCAACCAAATACACGAGCCAATCCACTACCGCCTGAGCTTTCGCCATATCTCTTTCTTCGAGCACCACTCGATTCAGGTAGACTCCGAGCGCGTCAGTATCCTCCTGGTAAGGTCCTTCTTCCCCGTCTCCAGAGAAAGCTTGTACCCATTGCGACATAGCATCACGTAGCTCTGCCACGGTACTCAGCTTCCGGGACGTGAAAGTTGGCTTAGCTTCTGGTCGGGGAATACTCAACTTCTGCTGGCCTCTAATGGCATCGTCCTTCTTGACTCCTCTGTTCCTTCTGCGGCTGTCAGCCAGACTGAGCCCGGACTTCTGTTTCATCCTCTGGCGCTTTTGCTCAGCCAGGATCTCAAGTCTGATCTCTTCAGGCAGTTCTTCAAGAAACTCTGCAGAGATTTCTTCGTCCGCCGCCATTGCTTCAACGGCTGCTGAAGTACTGCGATTCCTCATCGACACGAAATTTGACTGCGTCAGGGTGGGCATCGAGGCGCTATCTGTCTTCGAACGGCCCTTCGCGAGAAAAGAGCTGATCTTGTGTTTCTTCTTCGGGGTCGTGTTGATTTTCTTCGTCGGCAATGGCCGCGCTTTCCGTGGTGACTGCGGCAAGAGTTGTTGCATCTTGCGATTTGTATTGGCTCTATTAGCGTTCTTGTACTCAGCCAGGAGCTCTTCCCGAACGTCGTCTGGTAGCGCTGCCAATGTCTCTGGATCAATTTGACTCTCACTTGGGAGGGCCATCTCCGAGTCGCTAACAAAGGGCGACTGCGAACGCGACCTCGCCTCATCGCTCGCTGAGTCCTGGTTGACCTCTTTCTCAAACAGCTTGGAAGTCTTCGGCGCCAGCTTACTTCGGATGTCAGCAGGCAGCTCGGCCAAGACCGAAGGATCAATCTGCGATGGGAGCACAAACTGCGTCCCACCAATGTTCAGCGGTGTGTTGAGGCCATCTTCGAGCCGAGACAGGTCATTACGTGCAGACAACGTTCTAGACTTCTCAGGGGAGGGCACTTCTTCGATGGGGTCCTCGGATTTCTTGACCTTGGGTGCGGGTGTCGCCGCAGAAGGTGGATCAAAGGCTGGCGCAGTGTTCGGTTTCGAGTAGAGGCTTGACGAAGTTGGAGAGGGCCGACTTAGGGTCTTGTCGCGCGTGTCAGGCTTCTTGAACTGTAATCTTCGCTGGCTGCTCTCTAGCGCTGTAGCGGAGCTGGTTACTACCGGCTTCAGCGGTTCCAATTTCTGCATTTGAACACCAAGACCACGGAGTTCACCAGGTGGAAAACCATAGCCACGAAGAATTGCGACAGCCTCCTTGCCTAGGATCATTTTGTCGTTTGTAGCAACACCCAAGACCACACTCTTGTTGAAGGTGTCGCACTTTCCATGGCCAAGGTTCTTGGGTGGATCTAAGCCTGCATCTGCAGCTTTGCGCATGATTTTCATGGTCAGTTGTCTTCCCCTGACAAGTTGCTCAAGCAGCCTCTTTGACAATTCTTCGCACAGGGAGAAGACGAATTCTTCGGCTTGCTGCTGGTTGACGAACCTGATACCCCAGTTCACCTCGGCAGACACAGATTTGCGTATGACCTGCTCGCCGACTTCCTGTTTGTCAATGCCACGAGAGTAGTCCCAAATCTTCTCGCCTGTTTTGGGGCCCAAGGTGGTTATCAGCTTCTCCTTGGTTAGACCACGAATATCTTTCACGAGCTTGACACCAATCTCTTCTAGCTTGTTTCCGATGCTGTATGCCACACCTGGGAGGTCCACCACGGTCAGCTCACCAATGAAGTCGAGAACGGCGTCAGGGGTAATCAGGTGTTGACCTGCCGGCTTGGCTTTGCGGAGGGCAACCTTTGCGAGCAGGATGTTGCCACCGATACCGACAGACACTTCGCAACCAGTCTTCTCCCTCACCAAGTTTCGAATCGCTTGGGCAAGCTCGTTGGCCTTGGCTTGCTCACGATAGATGGAACCTTCGGACAAGCCCTTGCCGTCAGAGCCACCAGCTCGAATGCACTGATCGGTCACATCGACCAAGGCTTCGTCGATACTGATACTCTGGACGATACCGTCGATGGCGAGAATGGCGTCGTAAAAGTGCTTGCTGGCATCTTCGTAGGCCTTGTAGTCGTATGGTAGGACTTTCAGGTCGGGACATAGGCCCAGAGCATGCTTCATCCACATGCCATTCTTGACGCCAAATTTTCTGGCAGGGTAGTTACAGCTTGCAATCTCGGAGCCCGGGCCGCTTCCATGGGCGACGACCACAGGTTTGTCTTTGAGCTGAGGGTTCTTCCTCAAGCTGACAGCAGCAAAGAAGCTGTCGAAATCGACGTGCATGATGTATCTGCGAGAGCCTGGCAGTCTCTTCGGCCTCTGTTTCTGGGAGGAACTTTCCTGAGCCCTTGCCTGTAGTTGTGCCTTGAGGTCGGCCTTCCAGGTAGACAGATGATGCAGCCGAGACTCGCGATAGTACTGGTTTAGAAAATCCGGGTTGGCGGTACTTGATTTTGCCATGTGTGGGTTCTGAAGGAGAATGGCATTGTGTTCCTCAGCTGTAAGTGCTTTCTTAACTGGAGATTCCATCTCTACAGACTGATCAAGCTGGAGACGACCTGAAGCGGAGATTTCATGTTCGTTTTGAGCAGTAGGGACAGGGGCACCGACGGTGTGGTAAGTTTCGGCTGTGGTTCGCTCATGCGCACGGTCGGCGAAATCTAAAGTGGCCTCTGCTTGCAATAGATCATCGTCAGCAAGTAGTTGCGATGTGCCCGGGCCATCGTCTTGGTCTTCTAGAGATACTTCGTTTCCAGCAGGAGGCAATGGGTCATTAAGCCTATCGGCAACGTCCTTGACCTGAGAAGTATACCAGCTCGTGTCACTCTGATCTCGATAGCCCTGCTTTTGATGGCTGGCCTGGCTGAGCATGTGACCAGCATCGAAACCAAGCAGCTTCTGGTTGACACCCTCATCAACCACTCGATAGTTCTCCCATGGCAGCAGCCTCGCAGCTTGCACGCTATCAACGACCCATGCGGGCTTGACAATCCTATACCTGGCAAACTCGACTTTCTTCTTTGGCGTGAGCTGACTCGCTATGACGTGTGTGACTGCCGTCTTCCCATCCAAGTACTGCAAGAAGCCTCCACCATGGCTGACGATGAGGACGTGCAGATCGGCAAGGGAGGGTTGGGTGTAGCCATTGACGTAGACGACGACGTTCCGGAAGATATGTGGCTTGTCTGACTGGGAGCGCAATTCGGCGTCCAGATTCTGCAGCTTGACCTTCTTGCGCCTGAGATAGTCGGTGAAGCCACCAAACTTGGAGGCGGTGTATTCTTCGCCATCCTCGGCGTCAAAGGTGTGCCCTGCGATGCGCTTCCGCACGTCGTTCGACTTCTTCTCTAATCGGGAGCCCATGGCGGGCAGGTGGCACTTGTCATAACGCACTCAGCATGCCGGATAGAGCAGTTCAACCGTCTTCGAACGAGCAAGTCACTGCGGCGCGCAACGGCAAGACAATGGATGGCGACCTGATCGATGAAGCACGCGTCAGGCCCGCGCGACGCCTTGGCGCGAAGTGCAGCCTTAGCGCCTGATGAGGCAGGCGTTTTGGCGGCAGCCTGGTGGGGTAGATGAACGGCCACTAACGCACGGTGGAGGAGCCGAGCAGCAGAGGAGCAGAGATCTCCAAAATTCTGCTCGAGTCTCGCGAAACTTTTTTGCTCGACTTTTAGGCCCGTCGCAAGTTGGAGGAGACAGCTTCAAAAAGTATTCTTCTCGTCTGTCTTCCTTCTGATATTCTCTACCATACTCACATACTACCCCAGCCATTGCACATACCTTCATCATGTCTGGTACTCAACCTGTGGCGGTCTACGCCATGCGTATTCCACCTGGCGATGTCATGGTCCCAGCTGTACCTAACGCTGCTGCTATGGTATGTAACGTCTCTTTCAAGTCGAATGACTGATCCGCTAACCGCTACAGTTCCGTGTCACCATGGCTGCTATTGACCCAAGCGAAGAGCCGGACCTCGACGCCGCCGAGGACAAGACCAAGCCTCGAGCTACCCTAAAGCTCGTCCGAGTTCCCGAGGAGATGCTGGACGACTCGGACGACGATGATGAGGACTTCGAGGACATGGACGACGAGGATGAGGATGATGACGAGGAGGGAGTCAACGGTGGTCCAAGCCACAAGAAGGCTCTCAAGGCCGACGATGACGAGGACGAGGATGAGGACATGGACGACGACTCGGAGGACGAAGCTGCCGCTGAGGCTCTTCTCGCCAAGCTCATGAAGGCTGACAAGAAGGGCAAGTTCAAAGCTCTGGACGGTGAAGTCGACGAAGACGATGACGACGACGACAGCGAAGAGTCAATGGGCATCGAAGAGTGTATCATCTGCACGCTAGACCCTGAGAAGGTATGTGGGAGTCTGCCAACCTATCTGCCACTATTCACTAACCACTTTCACAGAGCTATCAGCAAACCCTTGACTTCCACGTCGCCGAGGGTGAGAACGTCTTCTTCAAGGTCTCCGGCAGCCTCACTGTCCACTTGACTGGAAACTATGTCATGCCGCTCGACGAGCCTGAGGGCGACGAGGACGACGAGTATGACCTCTCCCCCGATGAGGATGAAC
Source organism: Knufia petricola (assembly GCA_002319055.1). Classification (NCBI taxonomy): domain Eukaryota; kingdom Fungi; phylum Ascomycota; class Eurotiomycetes; order Chaetothyriales; family Trichomeriaceae; genus Knufia; species Knufia petricola. The sequence continues at coordinate 76,104 of NMUC01000063.1, read as the reverse complement.
TAGACGGTCTTGACGCTCTCGTCGACGGCGAGGAGTCGGATGAGCTGGACGACCTCGAAGACCCTCGAATCATGGAAGTCGACGACGAGGAGCAAGTCAAGCCAAAGGCCCCGGCAGCCGCCACAAAAGAGTCCAAGAAGGGCAAGAACAAGCGACCAGCAGAAGACGAGGACGTCTCTCTCGACAGCATCATGGCGAAAGACGCAGCTGCCGCTCCAGAGCAACCCAAGAAGCTGAGCAAAGCCGAGAAGAAGGCCGCCAAGAAGCTGAAGAACAACGAGGGCGAGGCCGCCGCCGCACCCGAGCAATCAAAGACGGACTCTCCCCAAGTCAACGGTTCCGACTCGGACAAGAAGAGTGTCAAGTTCGCAAAGAACCTCGAGCAAGGCCCCACCCCGTCCAAGGCGGACGCCAAAACCGACGCAAAAGCTGACACCAAGTCCGCCGACAAGCCCAAATCCGTCAGTCTCGGTCTCAAGGATGTCAACGGCGTCTCCGTCGACGATCGCAAGATCGGCTCCGGCCCCGCCGCCAAGAAGGGCTCCCGCCTCGAAATGCGATACATCGGTAAGCTCGACAACGGCAAGGTCTTCGACAGCAACAAGTCTGGCAAGCCTTTCGCCTTCAAGCTCGGCATTGGTGAGGTCATCAAGGGCTGGGACCTGGGTCTAGCCGGCATCAGCGCTGGTGGTGAGCGACGACTTGTCATCCCCGCTCACCTCGCTTATGGCAAGAAAGGTGTCGCTGGTATCCCAGGCAACTCCACCCTCACCTTCGACATCAAGTGTCTGTCGGTGAAATAGAATGGCGCTGGCAAAGACACCCAACCCGGAGACAGCGACTCGGAGGAGCTGAACGTTGACCTCAACGGCAACGACTGCGAAGACGCCCTCGAGCACAACTTGAAAGCAGCTAGTCCAAGCCCCGAGCAAGTTGTCGTCACCGTCGAGAAGTCTGGCGTTGAAGTTGGAAGCAAGAAAAAGAAACCCAAGAAAAGCCGAGCCTCGAGAAAGCAGAGACGGAGCGAAGGTGTCCAACAAGACACCACCAAAGGCCAAAAGCATGGTGACAACGCCAACCGGGACAACACCGACGACAAACACCCCAAGTTCCAGTCCAGGTCCGCCTTCGCCGGCACCAAGATCAAGCTCGAGCCCGCCTCAGACGGCACCGTCAACGGCTCCCCTTGACGAGGGTGTCGCTGTGCCCCGACTTGCATCGTCAACGGGTACATCATTATTCACATGGGTGTGAGGAACATCGGCGTTAGGGAACAAAAAGTGCTTTCCAAGATACCCGGCTTGCAAGGACTGCATGAACTGTACAGTATGTAAGATGCAAAAAAGTTTGTGCATAGTCAGCTGGAAAACACCGGATATTAGGCTAGGTATGAATGACCAATATGCTCAAAAAGAATTATGCGTGATCGTTTTGATGAACCACTGTATGTAGGCCACAGTGTACCTCAACGTCCTCTTTCCTGCTCTGTTGCGTGCTCCCTTGATCACTTCAACCTAGGATTATAGTCTCGAAAAAGGTCACATGGTACCTTCTAACATTACGTGTAGCTTGACTCGAAACGAGCAATCTCAAGCTGTGAACGACTTGTTCACAATCCAATCCATGATAACGAGGTGGTGCCGTAACTGCACATCCCAAAACACCACGCTAATATACCCACCGAAGGAGTCGCCCCGGCTCCAGCTCAGCTAGCCCAGCTAGAGGAAGATTTGAGAACACATACCCACGACGAGCCGATAAGACAAGACTCACGCTCACAGGGTTTTGACCTTCATCCATTCGCCAGTGCCAACGCCCAGATTAAGACCGTTCCTGGCCCACCACTCGCGAACTTCACCCTCGCCACCCCCGCCTACCGCATCTTCCATCGCTTCCTCGATGTCGCATGTTTTGTACTCAACGCGGAGCCCCCACTTCCGGCTCGCTTCTTTCCACCACTCGAGCACCTTCGCATACCCATGCTTGGTCGGACCGACCAAGACCTGGTTGTCAAAGATCATCTTCGAGCCCTTGAGACTATACCACAGATCGAGCACTTCGACATGTCCGCCTTGCGAAGCTACCGTCGCCACCCGCTCTTCATGCCCATACGCAATGCCACTTCGTTCCCACCACGCGATAGACTGTGGACGGCCGCACTGCGCCGCTAGCCAGATCGACTTGCCGACTTTCAAGGGCAATTCCCGGTCCGTGCCTGCGAGCTTCAGGCTGTTAGTGCGCCACCACTCGAGGACTTCCACCAAGCCCCTTGAGCTTGCGTTCTCCAGCGCTCGATCCGTATAGTCTAGCAGTAGCCCCGACTCGAGCCACCACTGTAGAACCTCGATGAACCCCTGGCGAGATGCACCATCTATCGCCTGTGCATTGTAGACTTTCTGTATTACTGCAGGGCAGTCCTTCCACCACTGGAGGATGGCGGGGGAATTGTAGACGATCGATGCTTTGTGGGGTAGCATGTCCGAAGGGAAAGAGGTCCAAAAGATATCCTTTTGGTGTGAAGCGAGATAGGTCAGCACGTCGGTCCGCGCGAAGCGGAAGATGATGTCAAGCGAGATCGAGGACAGTGTTGGAGGCGACTGATCTTTGGTCTGCTTCTCGAAGAACGCTTTGACCTGAGCCAACGGCTGGGTCAACATGATCCACTCTAAGGTTCGTAGTTTTGAGCCAGGTCCAGGCGTCAGATCATGCCAACGGGTAGGGGTGGGCAGATGGGTGTAGATATTGAGAGCGGTGGCGACCTCCCAATCACCTAGGCAGTCAAAGATATGCGTCCAAATTTCCGGAGGCAGGGCAGGCTTGCTGGACGATGAGGTCTTAGTCTGCAGAGGTAAGAGCGAGATCGCACGAGCCTTGCGAAGCACCATTTGAGTCTCACTGTGCAGACACTCGAGCATCTCAGCTGGGCCGTCCCAGGTCCAGTCGATATCGTCTCCATCGTTGAGGTCCAGCGCGCCTGTGGGTTCGTCCCAAGCCTTTAACGTCCAGGTGGCGGGTCCTAATACATGGACCCAGTCCCATTTCCGTTGCAATTTGGACATCTGCTTCTTGCGCACGGGGCTTGTGTATTGCTCGACGCTCATCTCTGGCAACAACAACATCTTCTTTGACACGTCCCAACATCTAATGGCATGCAGGATGATATCGGTTGTAAGGCCCACCAGCATGAGCGACAGCATGCCGGCATCCGCAACGAGCAACATCAAATCAGCCCAGCGTGCCAGCTTATGGCCCTGCATTTCGTGCTGCCTCTTGTATGGATCCACTGGCGCATTCTCGATCCAGTGAAGCCCAGCTACGTTGATGGTGTCTCCCAGGAACTCTTGAAATTCCGACTTGGGCGTGTCCGAGACGACCTTGAGATTGACATCGGGACGATGTAATAGATGGGGGAGGATGTCGGGACCTATCTTCGCGGTCAAGAAGACTAGCACATTGACCCTCCGCTTGGATGGCCGGCAGCCGCTGTCTGGCGATACAGAATGCATTGTCATAACCTGCTCCGTTCCATCTGTGTTGAGAAAAGAAGAAACAAGTCTGTCGCAGGCAGACCGAGATGCAGCATTCCAGCTCCACACAGTGTCAGCAGGGGAATCGTTTCGCGTGGCAATGTTTGGTTGGCTCAGGTGATATGCAATGCGGTCTGAAGCATCTGGCGGTGTCTAGGTGGTATGTGTGGCGGTAGTACTGCTGCTTCTGGTCGAGAACTGGTCGTGCTTGCTCAGATGGGGAACTTTGATTCGATTTGTCTGGAGGAACAAGGGGCGTGGTCTACTCGATCTGCAGCGACTTACAGAATTTCAGCGGCGTGGTCGTTGATTTGCATAAAGTCCTCGCTGGGGAAGCGGGACGCAAGCACATGCGCTGGAGGACACCACCACTCCATGACCTCAACGGATGGTCTTCCCGTAGCGCCCAAAAGAGCCGCGACGTCTAACGCCTGGCGCCTCCAGACGCCTCGAATCTCGGGCTAGAGCGAATTGGTTCTAGCCGCCGTCAACGCCTACACGTCAAGCATCTTAGGCGGCACCAGCTTAGCGATCGATATCTTTGTTCGACGCCCTGTGCAGGTATACAGTACGACAGCAGTTGAAGGTCATTTCATCGTCGACGTGACAAAATCTCGAGCAGCACGTTGAACAGATCGGGCTCGTCAAAGTGCAGAATTGTCTACGTTTGGTTAGGCGGTATAAAAGCCCGCGTTGTGCCTGGAGGTGGATCCTGTACACAACAGAGACCATCCGAAAAGCTCGGGGTTGCCTTGAAGCGCCACACATATGCTAGAGGTGTTATCAGTGAGAAAACCGCAGAGTGTGCTAGCATTTGAAAACACGATCTCATCTGGTAGTGGAAGGACTCGATACGAACGGTCCAGGCTATACAAGCTACTACACGCTCGATCTGAGGCAGCAGCAAGCTATTCTACATCTGTCACCCAGCCACTTTTCCCTTCTCCTGTCTCCCCTTCATTCCATGACAACACTCTCGCGACGTACCAGCATTATCCTCCAGCACCTCAAGAAGCACACCTCCACCAGGATGGCCTCCACAGTATCCGACCCTAACGCCAAGTCCGCCATGCTCGAAGACTTCCACGCCCACCTCCTCAAGTCCCGCCGCATCGTCGCCCTCCTAGGCGCCGGACTCTCCGCCAGCTCAGGCCTGCCCACCTTTCGCGGCGCCGGGGGCCTCTGGCGTACACACGACGCCACTTCCCTCGCCACTCCCCAGGCCTTCGCCGCCGACCCCGCCTTCGTCTGGCAATTCTACTCCTACCGTCGCCACATGGCACTGAACGCCAAGCCCAACGCAGCACACCACGCCCTCTCGCAACTGGCAAAAAGCACCACCGACTTCCTCGCCCTGTCCCAAAATGTCGATGGCCTGTCTCAGCGCGCCCACCACCCACCATCGAAACTCAAGCTGCTTCACGGCAACCTCTTCGACCTCAAGTGCACAGACCAGAAATGCGGCTACAAAGAACCCAACAACACCACCGACCCCATCGTGCCCGCCCTCGCCATCCCACAGAACGGCCAGGACCCAACAGCCACAGCCACGGAAACCAACACCCACACCAATCCCCTAATCCGTGGCCTCGACATCTCCAACCCCAACCACGCCCTTCCCTCCATCCCCACCGCCTCTCTCCCCCACTGCCCCCGGTGCCGTAAATCCCTCCTGCGCCCCGGTGTCGTCTGGTTCGGCGAGTCGCTCCCCCACGACGTCCTATCCGACGTCGACGCCTTCTTCAGCGCCGACGAGCCCGTCGACCTCATGCTCGTCGTCGGCACAAGTTCCGCCGTGTATCCGGCAGCCGGATACACCCAGATCGCGCGGGCCAAAGGGGCGCGGATTGCGGTCGTGAACCCCGATCCGGGCAGTGGGAGGGCGTTGGATGGGAAGAGAGATTGGTTCTTTTGCGGGGATGCAGCGGAAGTTTTGCCGGAAATGTTAAGGCCTGTGGTGGGCGATGTTGGGAGGGTTATGGAAGAGATGAGGGTCGGGGATAGGAAAGGGGACGCTGCGAGGGAGTAAAGAGAAAAGGACGCGAAGGTCACGTGGTAAATTAAGGATAGCTTGCTGGGATCGCAGTGGGCTTGAGCTGTGGTGCAGAGGGCGCTGGATCGTAGGAACTCTGAGGTGAGGGATTGCAAGAGAGCCAGTCGACTTGATAAGCTTCGAGCCCTTGCTGTCGGAGTTGGTGGAAGGCGCTGCGATGGACATTCCCTCTATGTCTCTACATGTCAAGCGGGCTTCATGGGCCATAAAGTAAGCATTTATAGACGTTGTGAATACAGGTTTGCTCCAGATCGACCTTCACGTGGCGGCTGTCTGGCTTGTCTGGCTAGCATAGCTTGGTGAATGCCATCGTTCTTTCGACAGCAGAATAAACCATCATTTCAACATCTCGCCCCTGTACCAGAGCAAGATGGCATGAACATCGTTCAACGAGGACGAATTTGTACAAGCTACGATCATTTGCGTAACTAGTCAGTCTATCTGGGTATCACTGGCATTTCCAATAGCGAGCGTGGTCGTCGCTTTCCTAGTCATAATTCGTAGCTCTCGTAGACCAGCAGTGTGTGCGTCTCTAAGGTCATAATACCCTTCTCACAATAAGGTCTTTCATGCTCCAGCGATATCTCCATAAGCTCTTATACCTTTCTCGTTGATAAGCTCACAGAACCGCACGCCATAACTCCAACCACCAGCATGATAACTGCCCGACTACAACCCGGCATCTAGAGTTGCCCAAGCCCCATCCACCGCTGAGTTCGTCTCGATCCGATCGTGCTGTCCGACTAAGGCGACATCGTATCAGATAATTCCACTTCGCTGAGTGCTTCACTGCCACTTTGTCCTTCCCAACCAAACTCATCTGGCTCAATCTGGCTGTCGAGCAATTGGAGATGATCCATCAGTGTTTGGACTTCTTGCAGTAGCGTATCATCCTCCGCATTTCCCGTGTCCAAGTAGGATCTGCACGCCTCCAGGGCTCTGATCACCTGACCAGCTTGGCCTGAAGACAGGTTGATTCTCGCTTGTCCGGATTGTTGTGTATCCAAATAGTATTTTTGTACATGACTAAGGGATCCATTGGCGAGGCCGCGAATTGCTGTCATTACCGCCTCTGTGTCTGAGACCTCTTCCACCAGACACTGCTCGAGCCGGTCGAATAAGAGCTCATTGACAACCATCAACGCCTCATTGCGTACATCTCTGTGCATACTATTGGAAGCCATGAGCAGCATAGGGGCCCAACTGCCAATATTCATGCGAACAATGGTTTGGACCTGCTCTTGTGTCAAGCTTGACGCCTCTTGCAGGCTGATCAAGCTCTTGATGTAGTCGAGATACACCTCACTGTAGTAGCCGTCTGTGTCCGATATCGCCGCAAGTGTCCTAGCAATCATTTGAATTGCCCGCTTCTGCACTGGGCAGCACTGCACAAAAACAAAACATGGTCCAACAAAGTATGCTGCGTTTGAGTATTGGCGTGTGCGTTCCAGTCCACTGATGAGTGTCTCATGCGTCCTACCCAGCAAGGGTGGATACTTACAGAGCTCTTTGACCACAGCTTCCGCGGCCTCCGTGTTCGAGCCTCCAAAGATCAGTCTTCTCAGCCACTCGAGCGACCCTTCTTCATCTAATTGCAATAGGACTCTTTCTTCATCCGAAGGCTCGAGACCATATTCCGTCGTCAACGGTTTGGCCAGTTCCACGAAAGGAAGTAGCTGCGCGAACAATTTCATCGCCACACCGTGGTTGAATGTTTTGTTCCGTTCACGTGCAGCCAGGTATACGTTATAGCTCTGTCGAACTGTTCGTGGCATCATTTTAGCGGCAGTCGCTCCTGCGTGTATCCACACAATCTCTGCGGTTTTCTCGAGGAAACCAAGCTCAACCATTGTCACCGCCTCTTTCTTGCCCAGCTCAGCGATCGCACTGAGAACTACAAACAGCGACTCCCACCCTCTGTTTGCTCTCTGCAGCTGTGACCATTCCTTCACGATCTGTTCGAGACTGTTATTGGTGGCGTGTTCCAGTCTTTTGCGGCTGCCCTGTAAAGAATCATCTTTCTTGTCGGGATACCGGTGAGGCCACAGAACGATATGGCAAGTGGCAAACAGCACACCAAATTGCTTGCGGGCTAGCTGGTACGCTGCTCGAAGAATACTGTTCATGGTATTTGAGTCCATCTGGAACCACTCCAAGACCTTCAGCGCGCATTTGGTACAACCTCGAGCATAGCTGCAGAGCAACTTAATGGTCTCCTCAAAGTCTGGGACCTCTTTCCATCTGGAAGAGACTTGTTGTACATAGCCAAGGACAATTTCCAACAGCTTGTCCTCGAGTTCGTGGCGCTCGGAGCATGCTTTGCCATCCGTGTGCATACGTTGTGCAATCATCAGGACAAACCTAGCGTGAGAAGGATCCTGTGCGACGTATCTTCGCAAGCAGATCTCGTTCTCCTGCGCAATCGCATTGTCTAACTCTTCTGGCAAGGCGACCGTGGCCGGCTTACTACTATCAAATACGGGATAGTCCTGCGCCAAACATTCAATGCTCGAAGAGCGTTGATAGAACAGCATGTATCCGCTGTAGTACTTTGTCAGTGTGCTGAGATACTGATCGCAACTTCCGAATGCCTGATCTCTCATCTGACTTGGATCAAATTTGGTTACGTCGTGGTCATTGAATTGGACCCACGTGTCCTTGATGTCTTTGGACGAAGGTCGCTGACGGACAAATGAATAGTAGTGACCCGTCTCGGCAGTACCAGAGTGTATAATCACCCCCACAAGCTCAAAGACGTCTGGTGGAAAGCTTTGATCCGGGTCACTTAACGCGTCTACAGTGTAGGGCATCATGTCAATAGTCTCTGGGAACTGGAATTCATCGTTGACCTTTGTTCGCATGCCGGTCAAAATGTCGTAGTCGAAGCGCTTGAGGTTGAAGATGAGGTTGTCAGGCATCTCCTTGATGCAAGCTCGCTTAACAGCATCGACGTGTCGATTGCAGCCTGTACAGGAGTACTTGTTCTCGCCTTGGAGGACTTCGCCCTCCACGTACGCCTTGAGGCCGTCTTCGAGACCGGATTTGCCTTTGATCTCAATCTGTACAGCACTGAAAGGTTCCAGTCGCTCAGATACGTGTTCACACTCCTTCGATTTGATTTGTTGCACAAGCTGGCCCCCATACATTGACTTGAACACCTCCCGAGCGGCAGGATCGATGATCTGAGCCTCCAAGCGATCAAAGAGTAGGTTGAAGAACTCGTCTACATCCATTTGAACCGTAACGTCGATTTGCTCTCCGGTGTACTGAGTAATTGATTCGACGGCGTCCTCGGGGTTCACAAATTTCTCATACGAACTTTGCATGTTTGCGAACACGTTGGCCAATTCAGCAACCAGCTTTTGCTTATTCGTGTCGACAACATTGATTCCGATGATCAGCTCTCGGAATTTGACGTTCATGAACAACTGACAGAATAGCGAGTTCAGATAGCAGGTATTGGAAAGATTTTTCAGACCAGAGTAGCCTTCATCAGATCTCAGTGCTTTTCTTTCATTCAGCATGATCGGACTGAAGGCATCATTGTCAACTGTGCTTTCAGCCAATTCTCCCACAACAGTGGAAAATACCTGGGCGGACTGGCACACGCTCAAAACCAGCTGATAGAGAGCTATACGAGTGTCCATCTTGACCATAGGAATACTCTGTTCCTTGAGTGATGCTGTCGCAGCGTCGGATAATGGTGGGAAAAGAAACCGCTGGAAAACCTTGAGGACGAGGTCATTGGTGCCAGGAGGCGGAGTCTTCAGAGCCGTTAAAGCTGTATTGCACTGAACAAGCAGTTTCGCCAAGCCAAGCGGCAGATGCTCGTTCAAGCAATAGACTTTGCGGCCAGGATCATGCTGGTCGAGCAAGAGAGTCTTGAACTTAGAAAAGGTGGCAAGCAAGGCTTGGTCTTCCAGTTTCTTCGAGACAACTTCGAAGACAGCCGTCGCAGCATCTAGCACCTCGCGACAGCTATTGGGTTTCTCGCAGGCCTGTGTCACCAAAGGAGACAGATGCGACCATAGATGTTGCAGGCAGTTCTCGACTTTTGCAACAGTGAAGCGCCCTCTTGGTGCCCGTGGATCCGGTTTGATCAGGCCTTTGCCTGGCACTACACCAGCTAAGCGGGATATGACCGCCTGGGCGCTCTGGCGATTGCCCACCTCCGGGTCCAGAACAAGCGCAGAGGTGAAGAGACGATCGAAGTCGTTGTTTGCATCAAGGTACTGCCATAAACGATTCTCGTGGAGACAAGCTTCGACAATAGTGTCCAGAAAGGCACGATCTAGACATGTTCGAGAGCTTTCTGCGTCTGTACTCTGATTACAGGCCTGTATACATTTCCAGGATGCCAAAACATCTTCAACAAAGGATTGTGCATTTGTGAAGTATGAGTCCGAAGTACTTTCGGGTACCTTCGCTCGCAGTGCGAGTTGAAGGGTCTCGACGATGCCTCTTAAAATGGTGACACGCAAATTCTGCTCTATATCGACGAGCTGAATGTTTCTAAAGGTAGTGACTATGGTGTGCACAGCGTATACCAAGAAGTCCGCGTTTGGCGTGCTGCTGTAGGATTCTTCCTCGATACAAGATCTGAGGGCTGTGGCGAAATAGAGCAGCTTGAACGGCTTCTGAACAGGCAGCAAGGCTTGTGGATCCAGTCTCATTGATTTGATATTTGTGACAATACCCTCTTGAGAAGAGAACATCGTCAGGAAATCAAATATTGCTTTTGCAACCGCCTCGCGTGCCTCCAGAAGGGCATACAGTTCACCGAAATGATGCATGACTTTTGAATCAACAGGAGACGAGGCTCGAATGGCTCTTGAGCCTGTACTAGTGGCCGCTATTGCTCTGTTGACCATCATCACACCGGACCCGAGCTTCGCATCCTTGATGGGGTTCTTGTCGTCTTGCAGCTGCAGTCGGACACCACTTCTGATAAGGTTTAGCTGACTCCACCCAGTTATCTCGGACAGGAACTGCCATATCTCGTCTCCGGTATTCTCGTCCCCAACACTCCATGCAAGCTGCTCGTCACGCATCTGAGAATGTTGAACGATGCGAATAGGGATTTCGACAGGCTCTCCTCGTTTCGAGAAACGTTCCAGTGCGGGTCCTACAGCTTCAGATGCTGCGGGCTTGTACCGTGGCCTCAACTTCAAGCCTTCCAGGAACTTCCGCAATAACATCAAGGATCTGTGCAAGCGTGCCTCACACTGGCCTTCGATATCTGATAGTCTGCCGCTGCTGGAGCGATCGAGGGGCGTTTCTTCTATTCCCGGTTCAATCGACATGAGGTGTTGCGCAGAGTCGATGACAGTCCGTATACATCTATCAACGAGCGCTGCATGTGTCTTCTCGATGCTAGGTGCACTTCTCTTCACAAGGATATCGTGGTCCAAGTATACGCGGATGATGAAGTCCGACGCCTCGCTCTGAACACTGAGGTCTGACGTCTCGAGCACTATCCGCCATACTCTTTCCATCGAAGGTATTTGAAGACATTGATCTGCATCTTCGAGGCCATGTGTGTGGTGGCGGATCTCGAAAATAACGGACTCCTTTGCAAACTCCAGCACTGCCTTGTCAAGTTGCGAAGCAGGAAGTTTGTACATGAATTGCGACGATATGTATTCAAGGAATGGATGAGACGTTGCGACATGCTGGTACGCCTCAGCGAGGCTGTTCCAGGCACGGGATCGTATCACATGAGGAAGAGCAGAAGTGAGCACATTCGTCCAGAATGATTCACACAAGCTTTCGTCGAAGACGTCGGGTGTCTTGAGGATAAGGTGGAACATGCAACTCAAACGCACTTGATACTCAATTTCGAGCGCTTTCTCCAAGCGAGAAGTCTGGCGTTGTGAGTGCCTCGCTAGTGCCACCATATCATCGAACAAAAGCTTTGCATAATCGTATGTCGCAACGAGTTTAGCAGCTGACAGGGCGTCAAGAGACTGCAGTAGAGCTGTCATGCCTATTACGCTGCCTGTCGCATGATCGTTGTGACATGCGATATCGTTGCAAATAGTCGTTAAGACATTGTCTCTTTCGTTCTCTGTCAGGTTGAGGATCCGTTCTTTGACCATTATGCTGAACACGTACTCTCGTACGTGGCCGGCAACTTCGGTGCCGCAGCACGTTGGAGTATTGGCTTCTCTTAGCAGGTGAAGGCACACTTCGGCCATTGTAGCGTTGACATGATACTCCTGGGTTTGAGCTCTGTCGTTTCTGGCCATCGTATGACCCAGTAGTGACAAGACGAAGTCCAGCATACGACTGTCGAACTTTTCGATTGGCGTCTCGAGCAACTTCTGGTGTAAGTACAGGAGTGCCTCCAAATTCAGATGCATCAAGTTCGCCTTAAGGTTGTCAACAATTGCTGCGACAGACCTGGGGTCTTGGCTCTCCAAGACAGCTTGCCAAGCAATATCGCTATCAGAGGGTTCCCAGTGGTTTGAAACGCATAGAAATCCGATCACATTCGGGCTTCTCTGGACAATTTGTGGGTGCGAGGCGACCCCCAAGATGTACTTGACCATCTCATTGTTGCGTAGGAAGCTGATAACAAGGTTGACGAAAGGCTGGCGGCGGTACTGAGGTACTCTCTGGCATTCAGTCCATACAGTCACAAAGCTGCTCGCCATACTCTCTATGCCGTAGACACGGAGCTCCATGCGTCCATGCTGGACTAGTTGCTTCAGGACGGCGAATTTGAAGGCCAACTCTGCAAGAGTCACAAGCTCAGCTGAGTCTCCCTCTGTGTACTGTACGCACGCCTTTTGGAAGATGTCTCTTGCGAAATCTGGGAATAGTAAGACGCTGCATTTAGTCAGACCACAGAATTTATCCAAGGTATCATTAATGTTGTCGAGAACGAGCCAGGGTTGCTGCGTTGTGATGGCATGCTGCAGCGCTCCGTTCGAGATAGAGAGAAACTGGCGGATAGTCATCTTGAGCGATGCACGTTGTTGACTATTCAGTGGAATTTTGTGGTTATGGATCATCTGTAAAAGGACTCGAACGTCATATACGATATCGACAGCTGTGGTTCGCTTTTGTGAGCTCGCAGGGATCTTCTGGATTAATGCATTAAACAACTCCAGAAAAGCACGAAAGGGTTTCTCTGGCTCCTCCTGCAAAAGACTGGCAGCCACCTTTGCAACCAGACTGTCCTCCTGAATGTGCCGAGACTTTTGTATGGTCGTGTGCAAGTGACAGTTACGGAGAGGCACAAGCAAGCCGAGAAGATACTGAATGTATTGAAAGGAGAGCATCCAAGGAGGCAAAGGCATTGTTGTGGCGTCATCAACAAGCCGAAGTCTTTCGATGTCGAGCTTCAACATATGCGTGGCGATACAAGCGAAAGATCTCGCGAATTGAACAAGATCTTGTTCCGTGACCGTCGCAGGTATCGTTTCTCTTCGCTTGAGCAAACCGAGCAAGAGTAATGGGAGCTGTTGGTAAACTTGGAGCTCTTCTGCGAAGTTTTGCAGGCTGTAACTACTCAGCAAAGGCTGTATGCCAACCATCCACTCCGTTATTTCTCGGAGGACGTCTGGGAATTCCTCAGTTGTCCGATTCTCAAGGATCCCCGCAACATTGGCTAGGAGGTTAACCACATCAGTCATGGTGCCGTTGTTGCTGTATGGAAAGCTTTGCCAGATCGGGGGCAGGTTGGTCGAGTCTTGAGTTTTGCCGGGAGCGCCTGATATTGTAGACCAGGTCATGTTTTCCTCTGGGTCTCCGATGTCTTGAGGCGCGCTGATCTCGATTGGTACCTCTTCCCCAGGTGTTGAAGGGATGGAAATTGGGTCAGTAGCATCGCCGGCGACTGCTTTGGAGGACTCGGCATGTGAAGCGTTGACTATGACTGGAGGATTAGACTTGGACGTGTTGCCGTTCGATGCCTGTGTCTTTGTACCGTATTCATCCTTGCTGCTGACAATGTTGACTTCCTGAGCCGTGGATTGTGCAGATAGCGGTCTGGTATTGATCGTCATCTTGCTTTTAGGTGACGTTACTGTAGGTTGCGTTTCAGGCGTTTGGGTTACGGTAGCGGGAGTCTGCGGCCGATGGGAGTCTGAGGTGGGGTCAGGGGAGGCGGTCCGACTTCCTGGAGTCGCGGTCATGGCGGCTTCAGTCTTTCGCGAGAGTGAAGGGTCTGTTTCTAGCATCGTATCCAATCGAGGTCGCTTGTGTTCGTGCCGAGGTAGCTCAGAGGCTCCGATTGATACACTTCGGTTCCTAGGCGTTGAATTTGATGAAGGGGTAGCCATGCTGATACAGGGCGTTCTCGACCATGTGCACTATGTGACAAGCATATCGATCGGACAGTGTTGCTGTCACCAAACAATCGATGTGAAAGCGTGGTACTCTCTAGCGCCTTGGCATTCACTGGGATGAGATACTAGGTGGCGATGTGTCACTTGCCCTGACGACTGGTAAGCTTGTCGTCTCTCAAAGCTCTCTGCAGTCGAGACAGAGCGCGGTCTGCAGTTGCGACAGTACAACTTGAGCGCCGATTCTTGAAAAGGCTGAGGGTCGATGTACCTAGGTGGGTTTGAGCTGGAGACCGGTCCGAAATTGTCACAGTACGTCACTGGTGGTTACTTGATTGTGCGTGACCGGAGGATGAAAGTGACACGTCTAAGTGCCGACGGGCAAGGACGGTAGACAATTACTTTCGAAAACAGGTATTGAGTAACACACGAAGTTTGTGAACAACTTCAGATAGAGGAAGAATCAGGCTACAGTGGAGGCTTAGAAGGAGGAAAGAACGTTTAGAGTGGAGTTCATTGAACGCGTTGGACGCGACTTCCCTTTGGAGCGCCCCTCACTAAAAGCAATGCGCTGCCCGGCAAACCTGCCCTGACGATGACATAATCTGCTCGGCTTGTGCAGGTAGAGCCGACTGTCTGTTCGTTGCAGACAGGCCCTACAAAGAGCAATTTGGTGAGCTTTAGTATTACGTTCTGTTGCGTGTAGCACGTCCAAAAATCACTATTGGCCACGCTGCACGAATTGTCTGACCTCTACCAGATACATTTAGTCTGCCCAAACAAGCAGCCTTCGAGCTTGCTTGTCCAAATTCGTGAAGCGACTGATTAGTGCCCAAGTTACTCGCCGTGATGTCTTCGACAACACTCGCCCTGCCTTACGCTCAGGCGGCGGAGTACCACCAAGCGCTTTAGCCAAAGCAAGGTCTGCTCTTTGAGACACCGAATGCGACGCAACCTGACCACCTCTTGCCGGTAACAGTAGGGCCTCTTTTCCACAGCTCTGGATTCGGTGCAGTGAGAGGGTGTATCCATGGTCGGCTCATGGGATGAACGGTATCAGTACTGAAGTCTTTTTTCGATAGGCAAGGTAGTCCTCTCGAAAGAAGCTTATCAGGTGTTTTTCTTCGTGCATGATCCTGTGTGAGAAAAACTTCCACAAAACTACGGTGTAGGCGGCAAAGCATATGGGGTTTCCCAGAACAAGCTGAGTACCTAGACCCCACCAGAAGAATCCGAAGTATGCAGGATGGCGAGAGATTCGGTAGACGCCGGACGTTACCAAAACATGGTCCTCCTTCTTGCTTGACTGAACAATGTGGTTGAAGCTGGTACCTGCTTGTTTCATCGCCAGACTTCGGAATGCCTGACCTAGACCGACAAATGCGATGCCCAGCACGACAGGGACAGAGACAGGAAGGCGTTGCAGGTTTCTCTGCACCGTATCCGGGAGGACGACGGTCGCCAGATCCCCGCTCGAGGTCAACCAGTAACGTAGTAGAACTTCGAGGATGGCAGTCGCATGAGCGATATTGTAGGCTCTGCCATTGTTGAACAATAAGAAAGATGAGACTTTTGCGTCTGGCGGATTGAATCGTGCTGTCATGTCGAATTCCAGGAAGTGAAACAGAGCTAAGATGGCACTGAAGAATGGTAGCCTCCAGAGATAATGCTCAGCATACGCCAATTGGACAGCGAGCATCAGTGAGACGCCTAGAGCGATTCCCAGACATACTGCATTCTGGGCTATGCTAGAGAGTGATTTCCGACCGTTAGGCATATACTCTGGGGAGATTCGCACTTGGGGAAATAGTGGTGGGACATTTTGGTGATGATCAGCCTGGGTGTCAAAGATTCTGCCGTTTGGCTGTGCTGCTTGCAGTCTTTCATCCATCTGCGTTGGACGGTCGTTCGATAGTCAACCTGTCCACTCGACAATCTTCGATGGAAAGTGTAGCAAGCAAAAGCATCATCGGTAGGAAGTCAGTACAGCAAGGGTCAAAGCAAATGAACAGCATACGAGAAAGCTTCGAGACAAGGGGGAAGTGCATTATTGTTGTCGTCAGCGCGGCACGCGGCACGATCAATAGGTACATCCGTACTTATTTAGCGCTTGCTTACTTAAGGTGGTTTCAGTCCTGAAGCCGTCAGTACAGTTCTTCTCTTCTGCTTCTTATTTTTGAGCACTACTAGCCAATACTGTACGAAATGAATCTCAATGACTCTCTAGAATGGCAGAAAGCACAGCAAGGTGACCTCTATCACGCGTTTGTGCCAGAGCTGGTAGCTACCCGCGATAGATGTGCTGCAGCTTGCAATGCATTTAACGATAACCGCGATCAATCAAGGCGGACTGTCGTGAAACTTTGGAGATCGTAGGTGAGCGCATTTTCCATTGACATGAGCTTTTGCAGTTCGTGAACATCGTCTTACCTCATCGTCGCTAGCATCACGAATGACCATAGGCCGTTACCAGACCATGCACCAACCACCGAGGAAGACGACCAGCTCTTTGCCAACGAACCACTGGTCGTTGCTCCTGTTCGTGCAGATTACGGTTTCAACATCAGGCTTGGAGCGGGCGTCTTCGTAAACTTCAATGCTACTTTCGTAGACACTTGTTCAGTCTCCATCGGCGCCAGAACGCTTTGCGGCCCAAACTGCAACTTCTATTCTGGCACTCATCCTCTGGATCCTGCAGTCCGCATGGGCATGACAGGTCCAGAACTGGGAAAGCCGATTACAATCGGAGAAGATTGCTGGCTAGGAGGTAATGTCATTATTCTCCCTGGTATCACGATTGGCCGAGGGTGCTCGATTGGAGCAGGTTCGGTGGTCACCAAGGTAAGCAGAAATTTCGACATGTGAACACGACTGAACCGGTGTAAGGATATTCCCGATTTCCACGTCGCAGCTGGCAATCCTGCTCGGATCATTCGAAAGATTGAAACGGCCATGGACCCCTCGCAGAGCACCACTGCTGTACCTGCCAGTGAGCTCGTGAAGGAAGGTACCGAAAGACTATTGGTAGATCAGTGCTGAGTTGATTGATTGGCTGGCAAGAGGATCAATGGGTACATGCTTGACACCAACAAGCTTGGTGTAGAGAGCCAGCGGAGAGTTGGATTTTCGCGACAATGTGACTCACACGTATTACTTGTGCTGCATTGTTAGCATTGTTGAGCCGAGCAGGAACTCCGTCGATTATAGCTTGTATTACGGACTATGCCCTCGCTTTCCTCATAGACTGCTAGATACTTCTTAAGCGGCTTTGATCTAGGCCTCGCATCCACAGTCTCGACTTCTGATATGTACATAGCGAGTAGTCCATTGCCATACGTCCCACTGTAATAAAACTTGATTCCATCGATCTTGACAAGCATCTCATATTCTGCTCATCTAGCAACGCTTAGTGCTTGACCTGCAAAGACTAAGCCGGGCAAACAACTCGATTAAGACCATCACCGAAGTATGCGATTCCGTAAAGACAGCTTGACAAAGTAACAACAGGCTCTTCACAGTCACAACTACAAGAGACCGGCTCTGCGACAACGTTGAGATGGCCAAAAAGCGCAAGCGAAACCAAAACTTACAATACGAACGAGATGCACCAGCATCGGCACCTCCAGTACACACAGACCTAAAGCCGCCAGACATCGAGGGCGCACACCTCTACATGGATCCTGACAATATCCCGTGGGATATTGAGCCGTAGGTCAAGCCGAGCATCGGTCGTCCTCTGCCAGACAAATAGAAACTGACTTTCGAACGGCTGCAGTTACTGGAAACACCGGCATAGCATGTTCTCTTTGTACGATCACGGCATTTGGACTACGGACGACTCGTGGTTCGAGGTCACCCATGAGGCTCTCGCCAGGCATGTACAAGCACCTAGAGGTGCTGCGATGTTCTAATGAGTTGAGCAGGAAGATCGCAGACCATGCCGCCGCGGCAAAGCCTGACGGCAAACTCATTATGCTCGACTGCTTCGCTGGCATCGGCGGCAACGCCATTGCCTTTGCGTTGAGCGGAGCGTTCAAGCGCGTTTATGCGATCGAGAAGAACCTTGCGGCCCTAGAGTGCGCACGCCATAATGCCAGAATCTACGGTGTTCACGATCAAATCACTTTCTTCCACGGTGATTGTTTTGAGATACTCGGTCTGGACGAGAACAAGCAGAGCGGCAAGATTGAGAGTTTAGCTCAGGTCGTCAGTAAGGCTGGGATTATCTTCGGCAGTCCACCATGGGGAGGCAAGCAGACGTGCACCGGGTGTTTGCACACACGCTAACGATAGCATAGGACCAGGCTATAAAGCTGCAGGAAACAGTTTCGACCTGAATGGAAGTGGAATGCCATATTCACTCGAGTACATGCACTCGCGCTTCTCCACGGTCACTAAGGATATGATTCTCTACCTTCCAAGAACGAGCGATTTGAACCAGATTGCCGATTGTGTGGAGAGAGACGAGAAGGCACAGATCATGCATTACTGCATATACGAGAACAGCAAGGCTCTTTGCGCATATCTCGGCAAGTGGAAAAGTATCTCGCCTGCTTAAAGGGTTGTCTGTTTAGAGGGCACAGAATGGAAAGCTTTCATCTTCATATCCATGCAGAGCGTGTAGTGAAAACGGATGCTTGCTCATCGACCCTGACTAGTAGTAGGTAGTGAAGTGAACTGTAGATGAAGCAGGGCTGATTTTGTGGCACTAAGCGTACGCGAGTCATTGGCGGGCGAACCACTTGCGCCACGAGTCAGCAGATGTCGCGCTCCTCCCGCTTCCATCTGAGCACCATCACTTCCACAATAGAAGCCGATTACAACGGCATTCAACACGACCTTATCCTTACGCTATTAACAACGCATCGAAGACACGAGAAACACCGCGAATACCAAACTATCGCTAGTCGTGACATAGACCCGTCCTGCGCCGCGACTCGCAGTCCAGAGCGTGACATGTGCATGCTGCGCAAGCCGGCCGTCAATCCGTGGTGGGCGGGGTTTGCGCAGGCAGGAGGGAGGCAGGAGAAAGGAACACAAATCAAGGCTGTCCTTGGACCTGGCCGTCAAGATGGATCAAGAGCTTCCTACAATGAACGGCTCATACGAGGGCGACGGAGGCTACGATGATGAAGATCTGTTCGGCAGAGATGATGATCCCTTCGCTGATATGGACATGGAAGCGTCCTTGGAGGAACCGCAATCGGGGTATCAAGACGGCGAGGCGGCATCGGCGCCCCCTGCACCCACAGAAGAACCAATGGGCAACGAAGAACTGGCAAGACTGATGAACGAGGGAATAGGCGAGGAAACAGCAGGCATCAATCTCGCTGATCTGAACGAGATGGAGCTGGATTTTGGTGGTGAGAAGGATGAAACAGCCGTCGACTACGCCGACATCGACGACGACGACCTGGCCGAGGAAGAGGAGCAGATGGGAGGCCCCGTCCAGCCCCCGTCCGCTGAGTTTCTCCATGGTATAGAAGAGAGTGCCGGGGAGCCCGATCTCAATGATCTGTTCGGCGAAGACGAGGAACCTGCGGACGTGTCCTTTGCGACAGCACCTCTAGATGATGGCAAGAGTGAGGTCGCACACAAGGACGACGCTGATTCTGTGGCTAGTGATCAGCCAGCCCCGGAGGCTGGACTGCTGGCTGCCTTGGGAGCACGCGATGAGAACATGACGGAGGAAGACCAGAGAAACCTCCGGCTGCAGATGGCCCTTCTGCGTGGTGAAGACCAGGGTCCCCGGCGGCAATATGGCACACTTGAAATCGACGACATGGACTCTTGGCTGCAAATCGAGTTTCCTAATTATGACCGCGACGATGATGCACCCTTTTGGAACAAGCTCATACCTATGAGACCAGGCACTTGGAAAGGAAAAGAACCGAAGAAAGCCAGGCCGATACGACCGACGAAAGTGACCTTGGACATTGAGCCTGATCAGAAAACACTCTTTACCGCTCCATCTGCTGTTGCAGCGCCCTTTGAGCCGAGGACGGATCTGATACATCTGCATACCGGCAAGCGAGATGAGGCAGTCGAGACTCTATCGGATTCTGGCTCTGAGGACAATCTGCCCAATGGATTGTCAATGCAGGAACTGGAATTCATGTGCACAGACATCGACACCTTGTCACATCTGGCTGAAGAAGACCTAGCCATCCCTGAGCCAAGAATAGTGGGAGAAGATGTCGATATGCTGGACTTCGAGGACGAATTCAACGATTTGGAGCGACCAGTAAAGAAGCGTCGAACAGGTCTAAGCGCCCACGACATCGTAACGATCCACCAGTTCGAACTTCCTACGTTCGACAATCCGGAGAAGATGACTGCAAAGCTCTCTCATGAAGTTGTGTTGGACCTGAATGACTCGCAACTTCTCGTCGAAGAGCTTGACCAGGAGACGCAGAGACAGCGCAGCAGGCCAGGCAACAGTGCAGCCCAACTTACCAGCGTCAAGGAGCGGCTGGCACGTCGGTTTAAGACATCGAATGATGCCGCATACAACCTCCTGCAGCAGAATCAGAAGAAGGTCCGAGGTCAGCTCAGCAACATGACCATTGACCATTCTGTACCTGCAATAAAACTACAGTATCCGTACTATCAGGTCAAAATGACCCAGCGCGACATGCGGAACTGGCACCGCAAACAAATCCTCTTCAAGAGTGGCTTTGCATTCAGCAAGATTAACAAGCAAAAACGAAAGGACTTCAAGACCAAGTCGATTCGGGAAGCCTACAACAAGACTCGAGACTTGTCGGTCGCAGACAATTCGTATGCTCTGCTGTTGGAGTACTCGGAAGAGCACCCAATCATGCTGTCGCAGGCTGGTATGGGCAACAAGGTGGTCAATTACTACCGAAAATCCGACGCCAATGACACTTCGCGACCAAGAAGCGAGATTGGTGATACGTCTGTCCTCATGCCCGAAGACAAGTCACCTTTCAATAATTTTGGACACATCGACCCAGGAGAGTCCACCCTTGCGCTGTACAACTCCATGTATCGCGCGCCAATATTCAAGCAGGGCCAAAGTAGCCAGGACTTCTTGATCGTTCGCGAGGTCACTGGCATGAACGGACAAATCCACTATCTCCGCAACATTGACTACCAGTATGTGGTGGGCCAGGAACTCCCATCTGTGACGGTGCCTGGCACGCATAGCAGAATGGTAACGACAGCATCGAAGAACCGACTAAAGGCCATCTCTTTTCGGATTGCGAGAAGGAAGAAGAGTCACCGTATCCGCGTGGAAGAGGTGACGCGACATTTTCCAGACACCAATGATATGCAGAATCGTCAGAAAATGAAGGAGTTCATGGCTTTCAACAAAGAGCAGAAGGAATGGGAGATGAGGGACGGCGCTGGCATACCTGACGAGGAGGAAATCCAGAAGACGCTAAAGCCCGAGGATATCTGTCTGCTGGAATCGATGCAAGTTGGCTCTCAGTACCTTCGCGATTCCGGCTTTGCTGAAGATGAGGATGGCGACGACGACAAAGACGACGACGACAAAAAAGACTTGTCGATCGAGCAGCAACTCGCGCCGTGGAAGACGACGAAGAACTTCATTCAAGCGACACAAGGAAAAGCCATGCTTAGGCTGTATGGGGAAGGTGATCCTTCTGGTCGTGGCGAGGCGTTCTCATTCATCAAGACAAGCATGAAAGGCGGGTTCAAAGCCCAAGGTCTGTCCATCAACGAAAACGTCGGCAAAAAAGGCGATGGTGGGCATACCTATAACGTGGCCAAGCAACAGCAGCTGTATGATGACTCGATTCGGGCTATCTGGGATAAACAGAAGGCCGTGCTTTCTTCTCAGGTTGAGCCAGAAGATATAGAGGACGAAGGAGTTGACGCACAGCTGGATCAGGCAGAACGGGCTCGAAACGTCCGTGCAACTCCTATGTCAGGCATGCAAACACCAATCGGCCGAAGGAGAGACGATGAAACCGGCACCTCGTTCAGCAAGCGCAGTGGCACATCCCAAGCTCAGAAGTTTCTCAAGATTCGACGCAAAGTTTGGAATTCGAGGGAAGAAGAGTACGAGTATAAGGAGGTCGTCGAATCTGACCCGCAGGTTATTAAGCTCTACCTTAAGCGCAAGGAACAGATGGAAGCCTCGAGCACAAGGTATGTGACACGAACACCAGATATCCAAGTACTCACTGACATTGATAGTCTCCATGACCTGGTCCCAACGGGCGACCCCGAAGTGGATGCACGCCATAAAAAGCGCCTCGAAGCCGAACTCGCGCGTCTTGAGCAGACCAAACAGAAACGTCCACGCAAGAAGAAAGGTCAAGTTGCTGTTGCCGACGCCGGCTCTCCTGGGGCGGGGTCACCGGACGCTGACGGCAACGATCCTTCGACGCCTGTGCCTGTTAGTGGCGGCCGACAAACGCAGGCCACGGCACGTAAGTGTGCGAACTGTGGAAGGGTGGGACACATCAAGACGAACAAAAAGTCAGTAAGCTCTCGTTGCAAGCATTGCGGGTTCGACATGTTGCGGAAAGTGCAGGATGCCCATTTCGCAATGGCGCTGGAAGTTCACTGAGGATCAAGATCTCATCTGTGCTTCTGGTCCTGGCAGGTATAGGCTGGGTATGCCGGTACTGCTGGGGTCAATTACGGTTGACTTGCCAGCCACCGGTGTTCACCTGAGGTCCTGCTGATGCGGACTGGCCTGTAGACGACTTGGTCACCCCATGCTCGAGATTCCATGCATCATGTTTCTTTGCTCCGCCAACATTTGTCTCGCGATGTATGCTGACACATCTCATCACAGGTTATGCCCGCTTCTCAACGGCGAGATCCAGCCCGATGCAAGCGGCGCTATGGACGCCGGCGCATTCATGGGTGCGCCTCCGAGCATGAGTTGAGCCTCACGTTGACCTCACTCTTGTGCGCCACCCGGCACATAAGACGACATCCCTCCGGCATCATCCCGCCCTTCTTTCCACTTCAGACCAACCCGGCTATCGATTGAGGTTAGACGCCGGGGGCGTATCTGCGTCATGAGGACATCCCCTCTCTTTTGAGGGTAGGGTTTTGTACAACCATGTTCATGTTCTGGTTCTGGTTTTCGGGCATCGGTGCGATGTGCATCGTGTGCAGGCGTCCTGTTACTGCAGAGCAAGGAGTTCTGGCTGCTTGGTATTACGTTCCGTGAAGGGAAAACGGATCGGATAAAATGCGTTGGGTGGTATGCTGTCATGTCAGTAACTTAATGACAACTGTACGAGAAGTGATGTTGCGTGGCCTGGCCGATACCGCGCCGGGGTTGATGTAACAGCCATACATAGTCATAATCAGATCTTCTTTATTCACGCCGAGCGCCATTCTAATACCGGCTGGTTGGCTGCTCAGAGCAAATATCTAGACGCATGATCGTCCTAGCCTATCCTGCCTCGCATCCCAACCAGACTCATCCCATAACGCCGTCGGCGCGCGATGTGCCAACCCGGGTATCATACGTGCGCAGCACATGCCTCCTTTGCAGCGCAGGCAGGGGGTAATGCGCCGCATCGGCCAGTCAGCCCGAGTCTACTCCCAATCGTCGTCATCGCTCTCCTCCTCCTTCGCCGGCTTCTCCTTCGGCGAGCTGTTGGCGTGACTCGCCGCGCCCGAGACCAGGTCGTAGCTTGCCTCGGACTCGCCCACGCTCTTCTCGTCGTGCGAGCGCCTGCCGGGCTTCAGCGTCACGGCGTCGGAGTCTGTGCGGGTGTGCGAGGTGGCCATGGTGTTGCCTGGTTGGGGCTGGGCCGGTGCGGGCGTGACTTCTGAGGGGGCGACGGCGACGTCGGTCTTTTCTTCTGCTTTTTGAGCGGTGGCGTTGGGTGCGTGTTCGGGCTCGGACTCCGAGTCTTCGTCCCAGGCTACTTGTTCGTCTGGTTGGTCCGCGGACGCTACACGACGACATGGTTAGTAAATTGATTTCTTCTTTTGTGTTGCTGTTACTAGGATTGACGGAAACTCACCTCGTAGCATCTCCCTCCTCTTCTCTTCCCTGACGTGCACGACGTGTCTGAGGAAGTAATAGCGTGTCCAGAAGTGTGCGTAGTCGACGCGCTCGGGCACGAGGCTCTCCATGGCGGCGCGCAAGTCGGGGTGTTGATCGAGATCACGCGCTATGCGGTCCGTCTGGGCGTCGATGTCGAAGTCGTGCTTGAACATGTCCCATTCGCCCTGGCCTTGGCTGCTGTTGTCGTCGTCTCCTTGGTCCGGGTCTTGGGTGAAGGAGGAGGGCGTGGTGTGGATGACGTGCAGCTGGGCGTCGAAGCGACTGGCGTGGATGACTCGTTTGCCCGTTCGTGCGTCTTTGGACTCGAAGACGACTGCGGTGGATGAGCTCTTGCCGGCGTCGGACGAGGGCGAGGGCGCGCTGACGGAGATTGTGTCTTTGAGGAAGCTGCGTATGTTGGAGCCGAAGCGCAGGAGGGCTTCATCGGCGGCGTCTTCGGCCTTCTGCACGTCCTTCAACCTCTTGGCGGCTTCGCTCTTGAATCTGTTGAGGAACGTCTCGGTGTCCTCGCCCTCGTGCTGTCTTTGCCCCGCTGCTGCTGCATCCACTTCTCTCGTGACGACTTCCGGCTCAGCAGCCTCTTTCTGCTTCTCCTTCTCCTTGTCCTTCTCCCTCCGTTCCTCATTCACGATGCCATCCAACCTGTCTTCCACCCCCTCGACAACGCCCATCGCCCGCTCTGCCACCACCTTCCTTGCATCCTCAAGCACGCGCGCTGCCTCGGCCTCCCGTTTCTCCGCCTCGCGCCTCGCAACCTCGTAGTACGACGCGCCCTGCTTCTGCGCCGTGGACCACCAGCCGCCGAGCTTGGCGCCCCAGGGCGAGGCGCTGAAGGCGCGGAAGGTTTCTTGGAACTCGGTCTGGAGGTTTGCGCGGGGTGCCTCGGATGCTGACTGTGAGTCTGAGTGTGTGGGCGTGGTGGCAGCGGCGGGGTCGGTGTCGGCCGGCTTGGGCGTGGTCGTTGACGAGCGGTCAGGGTCGTTGGAGTAGGTGCGCGCGGCTATTTGGTCGTACGCGAAGTCCATGGTGGATGCACGTAGTTACTGCATCTGTTGTGGGTATTCGGTCCTTTAATTATCGAGCTGTATGTTACTATGTGTTGTGTTGTCCCTACGATAGTGGTGATTGTGAATAGCGCAGATCAACAGGCACGAAGACGAGTACCCTGAACCTTGACTTGGGGGGGTCCCCTCATGCTTGATTAGGCATAGTTTCGGGGCATCTCAACCTTAACGCCCGCCTACCAAATTTATCATCGCAGCAGTTCTGAAAACGTCCCTGAATTACCAAGTCGATGTGAATTATCATCTTCTGCTTTCTCATGCTCAAGGTATGCTTCTTGCACCCAGTAAATGACCCCTTCAACAAGCATGCCCAGGTGTCATCTGACCTTAGGCTCCTTCCCAGCTTCAAATCCCCATCCACCAAGTCCCTCACCCGCGCCAGCAGACATTCCAATGCCACTCGTCCCACCCGCCGTTAGAGATCCAGCTGCCTGTCCACCAGCCACTCCTGGCGTGGTCGCAGCCCAATTGTCGAACTCCGCTCGGCTCTTCCCCGTGTACTTCAAGTAATCTTCATCACTCATCCCACTGGTGCCAGGCCCGCGCCTGATCTCCCCCCACTTCTGATACAGTGACTTCTTTTTCGACTTGTCTCCATCGGTTTGGGCTTCCTTCAAGGGTGATGCGTAGCTTGAGCTCGCTCCCTTGCCGGATGAGATCTTGGTGAGTTCCGGTGCCCCGACAGCCGGCTGCTTGGACTTGGTGAAGAGACCCATGATACTGTTGGTTTCGCCGTGCGATTGCACCGCGAGCTCGGCGTCCCCGAAGGCTAGTTGTGATCTAGCCGTTCGACCTGCTGATCACGGTGGAATACACTTTTAGTAGGTTGCTTTCTCACCTTGTCTGTCGGTAGACGCCGTGGTGATCTGTGGTTGAGTGATCGCGTTATCGTAGCTGAAGCTGTTGTTGTTGGTAGGAGTCGTGGGCGATACAGTCACGTCTTTGTAAGGTTCCTTATGCTGGACGCCCTCTGCGTTGCGAGTGATGGGATCTTGAACCTTAGGTTGTTGACCAGGGAGTTTGTCCTCGAAATTGGTCTGATCTGTTTGCGCGCGAGGGGCGCCACACCGCAAGCAGTTGACCTTCTCCGCTGGATTGTGGCAGTCGCAGTCGTTGGCACCACAGCGCCAGTCGCCGGTCGTGGAGGGTTTGGTCTCGACGTGTGCGGAATCAGGCCCAACTCCTGTATCCAGAGGGTTTTCCTGCTTCTCCGTACGCGGCGAAAGTAATTCTGATCTCTGTCGAGGCGGGTCTAGAGGGCCAACCGTGGTATCTCTTCGACCTTGTGTTCCAGTCTCGTAGTCTGGTATGCTGAAGTCGGTCCGGACTTTCTTGATAGGTTGCGCTGTTGCATCATCTGATTTTTCGCCCTTGAGGCTCGAAGACCCACAACCCATGGCTGTCGATAGAAGATAGCCTTGATAGTAGATCCAGGCAGTCAACGAGTGCTAAAATTAGGCACTGCCACACGAAGCAGCTGATCTTTGTTTTGCCGCGGTTTTCTGGATGTAACGCGATGACGGAGTTTGGCGGGCAAAGCGGAGGATGTGCCTCACGAAAGCTCAAGAAGCTGTTGATCTGCCAGCTTCCAAGAAAGTAGCAAAGCGCTCCCAGTCTGGATGAACTTGCTGTGCTGTGCAGGACGAAAGAGCTTTGCAACTGCTGTTTCTTGACCACGTCGGTGCTTGCCAGGGACGATTGTCTAGCTTTTTTGCTTTTGACAAAGTGCAGAACGAAGTGAAGACAGAAGGACTCCTCTTGCTGCCGATCGAACATTGACACAACCTCCCAAGTCTTCTGGGATTAGAATCTGGGGCCCCAGCCCCACACGGCTGTGACGGCTCAGCACCACGAATCAGGTACGTTTCTAGCCTGCCAAGGCCGGGAAGCCGTCTCGCCGCACTTGGTGGGCATCTCTCGTGACCCGTCGAGAGCAGCGGTGCCACATCAATGATGTCCTCCATCACAGGCTGATTAAAATAGAGCAATTGAGGGACACGAAGGCTTACACTTTACTTCCACCCACGTAAAGTGATTACCTAACCATGTTCGACTGCCATAGGAACTGGAATTAGGACATGCTACAAGCATGCCGAGGATACCAAGCATACTCGTATTCAATAGACTAGCCGAGGCAACAGACCAATATTCCGCAATACTGGACTCGCATCGACTTCGTCTCCCCCAAATAGTGATCTCCAAGTGCGGAATAGATGCACAGGGCTGTATAGCTCCTGATACAATGAAAACAGTGACGGTAGCCCTGGGGCTGGGACACGCCTCTGATATCACCGCCAACCTGCTTGTTCACGAGACATGTCTGTCCCTGCCACGGCCGAGCACGAGGATACCTCACCTCCTTTCGATGACCTGCAGGATTTCGAATCCGCCTCTCGCGGCTTCATCGACGCCGTGAAGCCATGCGTCATCAAACACGCCGACGGCCGTGTGATGTGGAACAACGACGAATACGACTTTCTACAGGGCGAATGCCCCCCGACCGTGAATCCCAAACTGTGGCGACAGAGTCAGTTATGCGCCAAGCAGGGTCTGTTCGAGATCACCGACGGATCTACCAGATCCGCGGTGTCGATATCGCCAACATGACCATTGTGGAAGGACAGACCGGCATCATCGTGATCGATCCTCTAGTGTCCATCGAGTGCGCGGAGGTAGCGCTAGCACTTTACAGGAAACATCGGGGCGACCGAGAGGTGACCGCCGTCATGTACTCGCATTCACATCTAGACCATTTCGGCGGCGCCCAAGGGGTATTGCGGGAATCGACGGACACGGAAATCCCCATCATTGCTCCGGATGGATTCATGCAGGAGGCAACCAGCGAGAACATATACGCGGGCCCATCCATGCGCAGACGTGCAGCATACATGTATGGAATCAACTTGCCTAGAGCACCTGACGGCCAAATAGGCGTCGGGATCGGGACGGCAACCTCGACTGGGACAACTGCTCTGATTCCGCCCAACGTCTTGATCAAAGGCACGCGAGAGGAACGTGTCGTGGATGGTGTCAAGATGGTCTTCCAGATGGTATCAGGCACCGAGGCGCCATCAGAATTCAACTTCTTCCTTCCGCAGCACCGTACTCTATACATCGCCGAATGTGCCGCGCATGGTCTACACAACATCACGACGCTGCGCGGCGCTCTCGTTCGTGACGCAAAATCATGGTCAATGTGCCTCGATGAAAGCGCACAATTGTTCGGCAGGGACTCGGATGTGCTGTGCTCAGGTCACACCTGGCCCACTTGGGGCTCCGAGAACATTGTCAAGTTCATCTCGGAGCAACGGGACCTCTATGCATACTTGCACGACCAGACTATCCGGCTCATGAACCTTGGCCTGACCGGGATCGAGATCGCCGAGACCTTGACGCTGCCTCCGTCACTGCAATCTAAATGGCACACTCAGGGCTTCTACGGCTCGATCAGCCATAATGTCATGGGGATATACCAGCGCTATATGACATGGTTCGATGGCAACCCTGCACACCTCTGGCAGCACCCACCGACCGAGGAAGGACGGCGATACGTCGCGTGCATGGGCGGCGTGCATCAAGTCATCAAGATGGCCGGGAGTTATGCAGAAGACGGAGACCTCCGGTTCGCAGCGACGCTTCTCGACCACGCAGTTCGCGCGGCCCCTGACGACGCCGAAGCCCAAAACGCTCTCGCGCATGTCTACGAGAAATTGGGACACGGCGCGGAGAACAGTACCTGGCGGAATTTCTACCTTGTCGGCGCGCAGAACCTACGGCGCGGCATCGACCCCTCGACGATCACCGGCCCGCGCTCAATCGACCCGTCTTTGTCCTTGGAGCAGTTGTTCGGGGCCGTGTCTGTCACGGTCGACGGACCCAGAGCAGCAGCAGCAGGGGAATCGTTCGACATCGACATCCACGTCGTAGACGAGCAACACAGGTGGAGACTGACTCTCAACAACGGAGCCCTGACATACAGGAGTCTAGCAGAGAAGGAGAATTGGGCAGACGCAGCTGGTCTGAGCTTGGAAACGACCAAGAGCGGCTTGCTGGAGGCTTTGCGTGGCCGTACCGCGTCCATCTACCGCAGTGCCCATGGCGCCACCGGATTGTGGGATAGACTGCTGGCGCTCACCGCGTCAAGTGTCGAGCTCGAGGCGAAACAGTAGGAAGCAAGTTGTTTGGAGAAGTCCGCTCATGCTTGAGCCTACGAGCTGACGGTCTTGCTATGCCGGGAAGACGTCACCTCATTGGTCTGATCGCGCAACAAGCTATATACGTATCGTCGATATTCGAGACTTGTTAGGCCGTACCCTAGAGAGCACTATCATCTCGATCCTAGAGCGTGGTTAGTATCTATCTATTTAACAACACAAAGAAGTGACTTACAGGTTGAGAAGTTCGGTGTAGTCTACCTCGAGCAGTTATATTCCAGACATGTAGCCTGCTGTTTGATAAGCATGGACATTTCTAGATACGCGCAATTACCGTGAGAAAGACGGGTATGCTAGTAGAGCGTAGTTTGAATGTGCTCTGTGAGTAGCATATCCCCTCCAGTAGGGTATGACATAGAAGCAACTTGTGACGTGAGGGCAAGCTGGTGCGGAGTATTTACCCCGTCCACGAAGGGGCCAAGTATAGAGCAGAATTGATCATTGAATATATACAAGCCTTGATTTGTGTCCGAAACGCCATTTACCAGCTCCGGTAGGTATCTTACACAGTTATACACGTACTATTCAACAGCTTCCTTCTTCAGAAGCTGCCGAGATGGCGGACACCCCCAAGGACATGCGGCAGATGTACAATCTGACCGGTCGCAACTACGTCGTCACAGGTGGAGGCCAAGGGATCGGCTTTGCCATAACTCGTGCCATATGTGAGATGGGAGGAAACGTCGCTGTGCTAGATCTTCGGGATCAGCCAGTTGATGCTTTCAAGGACCTCTCGAAACAATTCGGGGTCAAGGCTGAGTATCTGCAAACCGACGTGACGAAAGAAGAGAGCTTGACGTCTTCCTTTGAGAAGGCCGTTGAGAGCCTGGGCAGTCTCGACGGTCTTGTGCCTGCGGCAGGAATTGTGATCGACAAGCCGTTTGTCGATCAGACTTGGGAGGAAGTGAGCCGGATCCAGCAGGTGAATGTAGGCCGCCTTTGTTGCCATCCCCTGGTCCCCATGTTGATGCATCACAGGTCATGGGCACCTTCTTTGCGACGCAGCTTGCGGTCAAGCAGATACGCAAGCAGGACACACCCGGCAGCATTGTGCTGATCGCTTCCATATGTGCTCACCAAGCAGCTCCTGGCCACTTGCTGTCCGGCTACCATGCTTCGAAGGGCGCCGTGCTTATGTTAGCTAAAGCTCTGGCCGTCGAGCTCGCCCCACATAACATCAGAGTCAACTCGATCTCGCCTGGGTACATCGAGTCCGACATGACGAGAACTTTGAGGCAAGAACACCCACACCTGGTGGAGATCATGCACAAAACGCCACCAGTAAGTGATGCGAATCTGACGTCGGAGGTGCTTGCTGACCAGCTCTTGCAGATGAAGCGGATTGGCAATCCCAACGACGTTACGCCTGCAGCTGTGTACCTGCTCAGCGACGCTTCTGCGTACACCACAGGATCGGACATTCTGATCACTGGTGGTCTCCACGCCGGTCGCATTGAAGCAAATTCCCTGGACTGAGTGTAGCGGTTAGAGCCTGAACATGCCTCTCTTATGCAGGCTTGACGCCCTTGTGAATACTGGCAATGCCTCCAGTCAGGTTCTCGTAGCCCTTGCCTGGCACGGCAAATCCTGCCTTCTCTATCATGGCCCTGAATTCTTCCTGGGTTGGAAACTTCTCGATGCTCTCCACCAAGTATTGGTAGCTGTCCCTATCGCCCGCGACGACCTGTCCGATAAGAGGTATTGCTCCGAAACTCCATCTCTTGTACACCATGTTGAACAGGGCGCTGTCCACATGACTGAACTCCAAGCAGGCAAAGACACCACCTGGCTTAAGCACCCTGAACGCTTCACGTATGGCCGCCTCCTTGTCGGTGAAATTCCTTATGCCAAACGCGACCGTGTACAAATCAATACTCTCACTCTCCACAAAATCCAACTTTTCCGCATTGCCAACCTTGAAATCCAAGCGGCCCGTGTTTGCATAAGGTGTTTGTAGACTCCTCTTTTGGCCCTCAGCTAGCATGTCAGGGTTGATATCACTGACTAGCACCTTGGTGTGCAGGTCGCCGTTTATGTTGGTGGCGTGATCGAGCATGCGGAAGGCGATATCGCCTGTTCCGCCAGCTATGTCGAGGATGGACCAAGCATTATCAGGCGACGAGGTACGGGTGCCAGGGTTGAGGGAGCGGACGAAGTGGTCTTTCCAGAGACGGTGGATGCCGAGGGACATCAGGTCGTTCATGGTGTCGTAGGAGGAGGCGACGGAGGAGAAGACTTTGCCCACTGTGGAAGGGTATCATGTTAGCGGCGAGCTCTGGGCACAACACGCATCACACGCTGGCTGCTCTCGTACCTCTTGCTTCCTTCTCAGCTTCGGGCACCGTCTCGAAGCCGAAGTGAGTCGTTCTGCCATCATGCCTGGGGCTCGGCGGTTGTTGCAAGCACTTCACCGTGCTTGAGAGTGCTCGAGTATGTGTGCTTCTACGAGTCGATGCTGCAAGACACCGCGACGGTCTCAGCAGTGATCGTGAAGCCATGTCAACAGTCTACCGCCCAGTGGTTCACTGTTGGTGTTGAAAGCAGTTGATCGTACTGATTGGTCCGAACTTTTTCGATCGTCACCAGAAAGGCAGAAAGTTCCCAGGGCAGGCGCGTCTTCATGTTGGAGATGACCGTGACGGTTCCACTTTCCTTTCTAGCCGAGAGTAGCCGCGAGGGTCACTGCACTACGTGTAATGAGGGACTGCTTTTGGTGAGAGGAGGACATGTTGCTTTTAGATGACCACTTGCCGCTCATGCGAGCCTTGCTCTACCCTGAGCAAGCCCCCGAATAGCATGGTAAGGACCTTGCACCCTCCACCAGCACTATGAACGTGAGACGTGTGCTACAGCGGTCCCTCCGCCCAAGGCCACCATGTATAAGACCATTCCCAACCACAGCCTCACCATTATCAGCGCAACATGCCTGCTGTCTTGCCAGCGTCCGCTGCAAATCAAGCCATAGGTCCAGTTCCAGCTCATCCTACCAACCCTCCGTCTCCCAACGCGACCACTCCGACAGCGTCAATTTCCCCGGCGCCCTGAACAGCAAGTTCACCTCGACCATGGTTTTCCAGAACCCGGCCGAAAAAGCCGCCATGTCAACCTATCGCATCATGGACGCAGACGGGAACATCGTCGACAACACGCGCGATCCGCAGAACGCCCCGGACCAGGAGATCACCACCTGGTACCGCAACATGCTCACCGTGAGTATCATGGACATCATCATGTTTGACGCGCAGCGCCAGGGCCGCACAAGCTTCTACATGGTGTCGGCGGGCGAGGAGGGAATTGCCGTGGGCACCGCGAGCGCCCTCGAGCCCGAGGACCTGTGTTATTTGCAGTACAGGGAGCAGGGAGTGTGTCTGCAGCGGGGGATGACGGTCAAGGATTTCATGGCTCAGCTGTTCGCCAACAAGGACGATAGCGGACGGGGACGGAACATGCCGGTGCACTACGGCAGCGGCAAGCACAAGATCTTCACGATCTCGAGCCCTCTAGCCACACAGATCCCCCAGGCGAGTGGTGCCGCTTACGCGCTGAAGATGAAGAGGATGATGGATCCGAATGTCAAGCCGAGCATTTCCGTGTGTTACTTTGGCGAGGGAGCTGCGAGTGAAGGAGACTTCCATGCGGCATTGAACATTGCAGCGACCAAGAACTGTCCGGTTGTGTTTGTCTGCAGGAACAACGGCTTTGCTATTTCCACCGCCAGTATCGAGCAATACAAGGGCGACGGCATCGCGAGCAGAGGTCTCGGCTATGGCATCGACACGATCAGAGTCGACGGCAACGACATCTTTGCCGTCCGCGAAGCCATGATCCAAGCACGGAAGATGGCGCTTGCAGGCGACTGCAAGCCCGTGCTGATCGAGGCCATGAGCTACAGAGTCAGCCATCACAGCACAAGCGATGACAGCTTCGCCTACCGGGCCAAGAGAGAAGTCGAGGAGTGGAAACGAAGAGACAATCCAATCACCAGGTTGCGCAAGTGGATGGAGAAAAAGGGTCTGTGGAACGAAGACATGGAGAAGGAAGCCAGAGCAAGCATAAGAAAGCACGTGCTGCGGGAGTTCTCCGCGGCCGAGAAGATGAAGAAGCCAGCGCTGAGGTACATGTTCGAGGATGTCTACGAGGAAATGACCCCTGATGTCAAAGCTCAAATGAAAGAGCTGAAGCGCTTGATAGACACGTACCCTAAAGAGTACGACGTCTCGCCGTATGAAGATGGCATCAAGAGCCTGAATCAATAATGCCAAACTATCCTATCGGTCACGGAGAGAAACCACAAGATCTGCGAGTTTTCAATCGTTTGTGTGCAGGCCATATGTCCCCATGTTCGCCTTCTTCGGTCTCTACGTGATCTCCGAGACCTCTCTGTACTCGACGCACAAGATGGCCGCACAATGACAACCCGCGCAACGTAATCCAAACACCCGTCAACACCCCCAAAAATATCTCCACCACCCCGGAAGCTGCATGCTCTTGATGACCGAGTCTCTCCGTTCCCCGCCATCAAGGATAGTCTTTTCTTATGCTTCTATGTCTCCGTCTGTATCGTCCGACTCTTGATGAGACAAGGTTTCTAGTGACTGCGCTGCGTGCAACGAAATTTCAATCTCTATCAAAAGCGGTATCGTCTCATCGCTGCCGATGTTTTGCCCTTGTTGAACCAACGTTCAGCCTTTCGATGCTGATGCCGTTGCTTCTGTCTGCTTCCCTCTGTCGCCGTTCATTGCTGACGAATTCGTGTTGGATGATCTCCTCTCTTCCCCAAAAAGCTTGTTCTGCTCGATGTATTCGACCACCGGCGCCGGGATGAGATACTGTACGCTCATGCCTCTCTTCAAGAAAAGGCGTATCTTTGTGCTGCTCACGTCGTTCTGGATCAGCTGTTGTATGACGTAGATGTTATCTCTATAGTTTTGCAGGCTGGCCAGGGCCTCGTCAATGTCTGTACCCGATCTCTCGACGATGAACGACCCGTATTTACCCAAGATGTGGTCCAGGTCTTTTTGTGCCCATACTCCTGGTTGAGACATGGTCTGAATCAGATCTGCACCTGCTAGAAGAGCAATCTGTACTTGCTTTCGCTCTCCGTTCTCGGTTTCGATGCCCTTTCGTATGATGTTTATTTCTTGGTCGAAATGGTCAAGTACCAGCGCAGTTGGTTGATACTCGGGTGACTCTGCTTCCCACGTGTCGACCATCAGCCAGTTGGAGGCCTTGTCTATAGCTAGCTTGCACATGTTGACTCGGTGTTCGGCTGCGGTCAGACCTTGTTTCCTGTAGGCATCCGACACCGGCGACAAATATCCGCCTATGACCTCGAAGTTGGTGTTGTGCTTGACGTAGTCGCCTGCCATGACGAACATGCGCAGGTGTAGGAAAGTGATGGGCGAGAAGGAGCCGCAAGCAATGAGCAGTAGCGGCGTCTTGTTTGGGTCGTCCATCTTCCGCTTCAAGCGGTAGTCGGGAAATTTGTACTCGTCCATGACTGTCAAATTGTCCTCTCCAATGAGGGCTTGCAGCTTTGTTCTGCGACTGTGGGAGACAGAAAATGCTTTCCTCCAGAAGCGCGATCGATCAACTCGGCCGAAGTTCGAGCGTGAGGAATATGTGGTAACCGACGGCGTGCTGCAATGGTAATGTCGAACACTGTGTGCGAGCGTGGATTGATGGAAGGTGGCGGGTTTGGCTTTAGTAGTGAGTAGCTGTGGGCGACTGATGCTTTCTAGAAGATGTTTTATGTCTGGACGAAGTAGATGTCGCATAAGCATGTACAGTCACAATGGTGGGATGTGGGGGACCTTGTCGGCGTGACTGTTTTGGAGGCTGAGCGGCCTCGACTCTGGCGGCTTCAGGCTTCAAGGCTTCTCTGTAGGCTGCTTGCCTGATTTTATACTGGAGCCGGCTTCGGTCGTGGGTCAAGGCAAACAAGTGCGGTATCCAGACAAAAAGCAGGAAGGAAACACAAGTGCAGATGGTGGAAATAGACAATGGCGCACGTTGCAGACCGGAAACAAGGATGTGGGGTATCGCAAGCTCGTCAACCAAAAAGTGAAGCCTTCGTCTTTGCCTTTGGTGCTTGTTGTGAAAGTCCGGTGGGAAGATTTCGGAGCAGCAGGTTCAGCAGGGCCGAGGGAAAGCACGACCGACACCCTGGGCGTGCCGCGCCTGGTGCTGCCTTATCCGTCCCTGCTGTTCGATGACGAGAAATTGGGCGATCGCCTTTGCGTGCCACCACTCGTGCCAGCAGGCGGATTTCCGAAAGACCCTCGCCAAACGCAGAAACAACCTCATCTCGTGCCGCCTCAGCATGATCCTGTTTTCAACGTCATGCGCAACCCGTCTGCATCCAACTGCCGACACGCACGTGCCGCAACACCTAGCTGTTTCGCCCTGGACACCGTGATACTTGACATGATGGTTACAACAATGATGCATGCGAGCCAACACGATGTCACTTGTAAGCAGAGCCTCCAGGGCTTTAAAGCTGCTTGGTTGAACCGTGGTCACGCAGGGTAATTAATGGCTCGAGTGCTTCCAAAACCAGTACAGCTCCAGAAATTCCAAGCATGTATATGTAATTAATCCATTCTAACCACCGCTATACATTGTCCAAATCGTTGATGATGTCAGCGCTGCGACATCTGAGGGCCAGCCTAGTACATAGGGGTCTCTTTGCAGACGCTCCGAGTATACCTTACTTCTTTGATGGTGCTTCTCCTTTCGCACAGAAGGGCAAACAACCCAGAGGCATTTCGTGCACGAGGAATGGCGAAGACGACGATGAAACGAAACTGCTTGCGTACATCCATTACCGACAGAAGGAATGTGGTACCGAGCTTCCCGATGAAGCACAGACAGACATAGGGATGCTCTATCGAAGTGCTAGTGTTCGTCCCGGACTTGAAAGAAGCTCATTTCCTCTTGGTCTTGAAGCTTTTCAACGGATCCAGCCTTTTTCCGGGCGCCTTGCCTCCTCGTGCCCTCCTGAGACCTTTTCTGAATGGTTTCTTGTCCTCCTTGTTGAAACTCGCTAGACCACCATCATGAGTCTTCCGTTTTTTCCCACCAGGCAGGAGGTACTCCGGCACATGCTTCATGTGGCTCTGCACTCTAATTACCCCAGCACTACTGCTGGTATCATGCCTCAACGCTTTCAGGTCTTCGGGATTTTCCTCAAAATGCCTTGCCAGCTTCTCACTCTTCAGCAGCTCTTGCTTGATCTCTCTCGTCCTAGCTTCCCGGATCTTGTTAGGCGTGACTGCCTTCAGCGCGTCCTGCATACGATACCTAAAACCTTCGACTTGCGACATGTTGAACTGGTAATCAAGGATGTCTTTTCCCTTCTTTGCTTGCCTTGCTTTGATCTTATCAAGAATACGCTCATCGTGGCGCGAAGACGGGATGGATGTGTACTTGTGCTTGCCAAACTCATCTCGAGGAATGACGAACGACAGCGCCATCCCTGACTTTCCAGCCCGAGCGGTGCGACCTATGCGGTGTGTGTAGGCTTTCGACGAGCTCGGCAGGTCAAAGTTGAGAACGCAGGACACATTTTGAAAATCAATGCCTCTGGATACTCCAAAATCCTTACCACGGCCTGTCTTTGCTGGCTTTGTCGCGACCTGCTGTTCGTCGTCGTCACTGTTTGCGTCAAGCTCGGGCTCTTCTTCTTCCTCTCCCGCCTGAACCTTCTTCGACTTCCTTTTTACGCCCCCAATGACCTCTTGATCGTCCGCAGCTATCAATATATCGTAAAGCCCCTTGTTGAACTCTTGCACAGCATGGAGCCGGGAGTTGACCGGCAATTCGGAGTTCAGTATACACGACTTGATGCCGAACTGCTCGAGGTATAGCTTCAGCCGGTAGCTGCGATCCACATCTTGAACGAAGATAATACACTTCCCTTTCACCAGTTTAAGCTTGAATATAACGAATATGAGCAAGAATTTGTCCTCTTCACCACATTTCACCACGTATTGTGTGACTTCTTGTCCCTTCTCTTCCTTGTCCTGGACGTTGACCACAGCATAGTCCTGTGCAAACGTGCTTCGAAGTTGGTCAACCTCCGGTGTCAATGTCGCGCTGATCAAAAACGTCTGTACACCGTTGGGGAGTGCCTTTGAGATCTTGTCCGTGTCGTCTTCGTATCCGTAGGACAGCACCAGGTCCGCCTCGTCTACCACCAGTTTCTGTATGGAGTTCAAAGAAAGCGTCGAGCTCGCCAGCAGTTGCGCCACCTTGCCTGGTGTCGATACCATCACATCAGGCGTCTCATTCAGCTTGGCCGTCAACACTGAATCGCTGACCTTCTGCGTCAAATTGATCGCCCGTACTTCCTTTCCACAAGACTCGCCAAGGCTAGCGAACACTCGCGTGACTTGGTCTGAAAGCTCTCGGGTAGGGACGAGGACAAGGACTGAGGTGCTCTTGGTCTTTGAGCCATGTTGTTTCGAGAGCAGAATTGACTGGATACATGGAATGACATATGCCGCGGTTTTGCCGCTGCCAGTCTTCGACTTTGCGAGGATGCTCTTACCCTCCTGCGCAAGAGGTATGACTTGAGCTTGGACGCCGGTGGGCTCGGAATAGCCAGATTTCGCTAGGGCCTGAAGGAGTCTTGGATCCAGGTTGAAAGAATCAAACGTTGACTCTGAGGCAGCGGTGGGTGGGACATCGGAGGTGACGGGCACTTCGACGGTAGGAGCATCGTTGACATCGAGCTTGCGCTTCATGTTGGCTGATTTGGACCAAGAAGTGATATGGTATGCTCCTGCGACAACAACGATCGAGGCCGCAGTTTCTGTCCAAAATTTTGGTCTCAAGTGGCAGATCTTCGGCAACTACAGCTCCACTGCGGAGAGCCGTCGCGCACCAAGCGTGACCAGGTTGACTTCAAATTGCTAGGTAGGACTGTATCTCAAATTAGGAACAAATGTGTCTCATGCAGTGTGAGCCCTTCCAGGGTGAGTCTTTGGCCCGCGGGAACCTTCCTAAACGCGCTTCAGCAAGTTCCTAGTCCTGAGTATTGTGCTTATGTGCATGCAGAAGGGTAGAAGTCAGCAGTGTTTGACATGACTAATACACAAAGCACTCAACCCTCATCACTCTCCACCCGCTTGCCTCTTCACGATGTCATCCGCCTCCCTGCTCGTAAGATAGTACATCCTGCTCCCTTGACTCCATATCACGCACTCTCAGCTTTACGCCTATTGAACTGCGCCAAAGCCTGCTTGATCCTCTCCTGGTCATTTCCATTTGCGTCTCTAAAAGCTTCAGCCAAAGCCCGAACAGATTTCGAATCAACCGTCACCCCAATATCTGCGCCGAGCCCGGAACTCGGATTACAGCTCATAGCGCAGTCGCCAATGAGGATGGTGTTATCGCCGTATACAAACTGCGGCGCCGTCACTGTTTCGACTGTGATTGGCGCCAGAGGGTCGCCCCAGACGAGTTTTCCGCAGTCCTTGAGGTGCTGGACTGAAGTGTAGGTTGTACTGAGGCGGGCATTGATTCGCTCGAGGATGTACTTCTCGAGCGCTTGAGTATCTGAGTGCAACGGCGGATCAGATCGTGGGTGCTGAAGGATCAAATGTGCCGCTGTTGCATGATGCATCTGGATCTCCACCAGAGGTTGAGGAATATGGTTGGGGCCAGAGGTGTGCTTGCGGACCACGTGCTCGAGGGTACCCATGGTTAAGGAGCGGTCTTGAACGCCAAAGACAGAATAGAGCTGGGACTCGAGGCTTTCGTCTCCATCAGCCGGCAAGCGGAGCGCGAGTGGTCCGTTTGACTCCGTCGGCGTTACCAGGTCGGCATCGGAAAGGATGACACATGATTTCTGCCGAATGTCAAGTTCGTCGATCAGGGCGTGGTCGTTCTTGCCTGAAGCGCAAATTACCAGGTCCGGCGTGCCTAAACTCGTGCTCGTTCCTGTGCTTCGTTCGAGGGTGGCAGAGAATGTGTTTGAGCATTCGCTAGGCGTCAGATGAACTATAGCATCGTAGACGACCGTGACGCCGAGGTCGGTTGCAGCTTGGGCGAGACAATCCTCGAGGTCTCCGAGATTGATAAAACTGCTGGGTACCTGCTCATTGATCTTGTCGGGTATCTCATACTCATTTGTCTGGACATTTGAAATTGAGTCTGGAGGCTCAGCGCCGGGATATCTTTTCAGGGGCCATTCGAACGCACTGCCATCGATCTGGCTTGTTGTCCGTCCTCCTGACATTCGCGTTATGCACCCAAGATTGCCATTCTTAACCTCAGAACTTAGGGCATATCGTAATGCACCCAGGTGGTCTAGCTGCCTCAAGGCTTCTGGGCGGAGGGCGACCATGTTCTTACGACCATGACCTCGGGGCCTCGAAGGACGCTTTTCGACAACTTGTACATCGAAGCCGGACTGTGCTAAAGCAATCGATGCTGCTAGTCCGGAAGGCCCAGCACCTCTGACGACTGCCTTTAGAGTCACGCGATCACTCTCCGCGCTTGTTGACGCTGTTGACGCCGATACGTCAGAAACCATGGTGGGTGACGATACAATACCGAGAGGATGTTTAGTAACACCGTTTCCTGCGAGAAGAGTGCAACAAATGCGCTGTTAGCATCCCCAGACAACTGAGGTGTACCTCCTTCAAACCGTCTGCCATGATGCGCAAGTAATCCATAAGGCACTAGTTAAGTATAGAGAAGCTGCCCGAGAAAGAGACGCTTGTAAGATGGGTGGCCTTACCGCGTTCATGTCCTCGTATATGGAGTGCCAAGCGTCAAGTGTACAAGGCCTATGGTTGGCCTACGTGCATGACTCCCAATACACGACACAGAAGCAGACGAGAGTGAGAAGCAATTCGAGCAATTGTTGGAACCTTGCGTACGCACGACCACACCTTTGCCAATGGGAATGCCATGCCTGAACTCAATACTCATTTCGAGGTTGCAGTCGCCTGAGCCACGTCTCTGAACTCATCAGACGAACCAGGTCGCAAGGAGACATCTGCAGCTCAACCAGATCGTTACATAACCCAGCACCAACATCTCGCGAAGCTCACTCTACCCGCCCATAATCGGCTAAACTACCTTGTAGCTCCCCTGCATTCGAAGCTTCTGTTCCCCAGATTCGAGGTACGCTAGTGCCTGGCCAGCCACTAATGACGTACATGGTGATGTATGCTCCGGGAATGGTCACCGCCAAAGAAGTGAGCTCCTGTCAGACGTCGAAGAACTCAGAGCTGTTATCTAGTAATCAAAGTTCGACTCCCCACGCTCAGAAATCACCTTTCGTACAGTTTCAAACATTAAGAACAACCGTCAAGATGTCATCCCGCCTCATCCCCTTCAGACGAGCTTT
This sequence comes from Knufia petricola, assembly GCA_002319055.1. Taxonomy (NCBI): domain Eukaryota; kingdom Fungi; phylum Ascomycota; class Eurotiomycetes; order Chaetothyriales; family Trichomeriaceae; genus Knufia; species Knufia petricola. The sequence goes on along the minus strand of NMUC01000063.1, from coordinate 35,563 downwards.
CGCAGCTCGCAGCACCTTCTACTCCGCTAGAATACCAGCACGATATGCCTCATCTGATACTCAGGCTCAGAGTGGCACGCACAACGACAATCCTCAACGCGAGGCCCAAGAAGACCGAGAGAAGATGGACACCCAATCGAACGAATATGCGAAGTCCGGTACCGATACCGCAACAGCAGGGCAAGACGAGGCCGCGTTCGACCCAAACCATTCTAATGACCCCGAGCAGGAGATGAACACGGCTGGAAAGGGGAACGACGTCAATCCACTCGATGCAAGTCCTGCAAACCCCGACATAAGTTCTGGAACGAGTGAAGTGTCAGGAGGTGCAGACAAGAAGGGAAGTGAAGGAGGTGGTGGCAGACAGGGAGGTGGAGATGCCACAGGGAACAAATCGGCGAGAGGATCTGTGTAAGAGTACTGCGATATCGAGCGTGGTCATTGTGAGCCACATTTTACCTTGCATGGCGGGAGGAGAGTTGTTGGCCTGATTCGGAGCTAGGAATGTTGATCAGAGATCGCAGTCCGTCCAAGGCGCAATTGGTCGATGACAAGAACGTCTTATGTGTGCATTGCTTGAGCAGTCTGCGCACACGCATGCACTCATCTCAATATCATCCTTTAGAGCAGTCAACGTCAAGAACTGCGTCCTCAGACCCGTGTCCATCAGGTGTCAGAGCAGTGCAACATTTTAGCTATAAGCTCTCTTCCGTTCTCAAATGAAGCCAGTTCCTCAGTGAAAGAAAGGAAGGACGTCTCGATTACGGCCAATGACCGTAATGCATACAGCCTAGGGTAGGTGGCCAATGTACAACTCGGGCAGATGATTGCTTCTACTGTTGTGTATAGGCTATTCGGTGCGGTGCGACGGTCTCCAGATATTCCACTCTTGTCCATCACACCGGTTCTGATAGTAAGGGCCGTGGTAAACTTGGCATTGTTACTCGTAGCAGAGCTGTTGTGTGTGCTGCCTCTCCCGCCGCCCGTAGCGTATTGCTATGCAGCAGCGTGACTACTAGCTTGCTTGGTTGCCTTGTGACGCTTGAGATTAGACCATAATCGTGCGAACGTGCGCCATTATCCTGCCGGTATCACAAGACTCAGACGCGTAAGATGCGAGCCCCATGCGTTGATGAACGAGGCGAAAAGATAACGTTATGACAAATACAATCAATACCAGCAAGACGATCGCTCAAGAACAACCTAGCACAAAGACGTACAAATAAGATTGAGTCAAGAGAGCAAGGGGCCAGAGCAAAGCATGAAGTGCAATGCAACTATGGTCATTCGCAGGGCCACCACAGGCAATAGTGGGGAGAAAGCCATCCACAACTGAGCATCTTCGCAAACCTCCTCAAATATACCTCCGATCTAACCAATCTCTCATCGTCTCAGCGGGCTTCACACTCTGTCTTGCCTCCTCCACCGCACGGCTGTACGTTGTTTGCAGCGGCGCGGGAACGAGACTAACATTGCCTTCCTGTTGAGCTAGCCGAGTACTCCTTGAACGACTGGGTGTGATTTGTGGGTTATAGTAATGCTGTTTGGGTCGCACTGGAGTGTGGCCAGAGGCGGCATTGACCTTGTAACTTGAGTCCGTGCGAGCGCGCTTCGGTCGTGTCACTGATGGGCCGGGATTATTGGCAGGTGGTTGCGACGCCAAGGACGGATCCGAAGACGATTTGCTGCGTGGATCTTTCCTCTCGTGGTGAATCTTCTTTTTGCTGGAAATCTCTCCTTTCTCGGCTCTGCTGGTTTCGTCCTCGACGGGACCGAACTTGGCCTTTGCTTTGGCTCGCAAGCTCCGTTGGTGCTTTCGCTTTTGGTATTGGTATTCTCTCACCTGGAGCACGACCAGGGCGAGGTTTATCAGCCAGACTAGGGAGCCAGTCGCGATTGATGCAATTTGTAGGTCGCCAATCAGGTAAAGAGTTGGATTGCATTCACGGGTGAACATGTTTGTGAGTGTACAGCTGTGGGGAGTTGCTTTTGTGGTCTGGGATGGGTTTGAGTCAGATATATCTCGGCGCAGCGAGAGCGTGTTGAGCGATAGGGTGGATGATGCTCCGCCGGAGGAGAGTTCCACTGAGTTTGTAATTACTGCTGGACGCCAGAAACGGTAGAGGCCTGACACCCCAGCTATGATCAGGAAGGTGAGAAGAAGAATAAGAGTGGTGAGAGTGACGTAGACCTGGACCTTCCACAGATGTGCTGATGGCTGACTAGGCTTGCTCCTGGACTTGATGTAGTCGATGGACTTCACCGTCCTACGGTGAGCAAGCCAAAGCTTTGTGAGGTAGAAGAAACTGGCCGTGAACGTGATGAATAGTGGTAAGATCGGTAGTGTGTCTGGCCAGTCTCCACGGATGATACCTGTGCTGTGAAAGAAATTGGCGTTCCATATTGGGAGTACGGCCGCGAAACCGCATATCGTAACCAACGAGAAGAATGTGTTGAGACTATGCAAGACCACCAGTGGACGCCCAGCGCTTTTGTGATGCCTGTGGTGGCGACGGTAAGGTCGAGAGGAGCCGCCCGAAGATCCGTTGCTCGAGGCTTGTGAGCTCATGGTCGGTTGTTGATTGAGTGCCACTGGCAATTGTCGAGCTGAAGGGTACGAAGCAGGCAGATAGACTGTTGGTTGCCGTGCCAATTATGCCGCTTCTTGAGCTGCGTACACTCGGAAGGTCGCCTACCTAAGTAACGAACGTGGCCTTGCTACGATACAGGGAGTCTGAGAATTCAGTTGTAGAAGGGAACGCTCCTGGCGTCAATGAATGAAATTTTGAAATCGTGGATAGTGGTATTACCACACGAGCCAGCTCGATGTTACCGCGCAATGGTTGTGAGAAGAAACGAGGTCAGAATGAACGAACGTCGAGGTAGTCAGTCAATTCTACAACCAGAAGATACCCAAAGCAGATAGGAACGATCCAGGTTCTCGACTGGATGAGAATGCTATGTCGGACGGCAGCACTGGTACGTCGACAGTGACTGGACATCACTCATTCCGACAGACAGGACGGTCTAGGACCAAGGTAGAGTATCCCTTTAGCGTACGCTCAACGTCTCCGTGACGAAGTAGCACAAGCGCGGAGCGCCTGTTACTCAATTTGCAGACGCGCTCTCGAAGCGCATTCTGAAACTCTGCTCGTGCAGAAGGATATCCAGAAGGGTATCCAGAGTGTGGGAGAAGCCCCGAAAAACTGTTTCGCGGTGAGGACGAAACAAACAGATTACGCGTGCTGATTGGTTGCCAGTTATAAGGGGCGAAGATTACATGCAATGTTCAAGGAGACGTGTTAGCGAGGTAAGTCGAGCGAGCTCATGTCTGCCAATCGGAATAAAGGCCTAGACAATTCCATCCGCCCCTTCCGCCAACACTATAGCGTCCTCATACAATTCATTCATCAGCAAGACTTCCCGATTTCTAGTAGCTGCGACCGTCTATACAACAACGACACATAAAAACATGAGGTACAATGCAGCAAAGGTCATCAAGATGATCTAGAGTCATACCTTTATGGCGTCTGATACTATGTCTCCATTTCAAGGATGCAGCGGCAAGGCTAAAACAAGCTTATTCGATGATGCACGCTTGAGTAAGGCAGATCGCCTCTACCGCGTACCAATGACATCAGTGCTTCGATTTGACCTTCTCGCCGGCTGCTCGCGCATCATACTACGCCGCTGGCTATGATGGGCTGTTACTATTATCCTGCAGGTTCTGAGTCGATATCGTTCTGTAATTACCACTCACTCCCTTGCATTGCCGATGTAAACCAAATCACTGGGGTTTTGAGCATCTAATATTGACTTATAGTCAACAACGATCAGTTCTCGGGGCACTGCGTGCCAACGACAGGCAGCGAACTGGCGCTGAAAGCACGAACATTCTCCTTATGTCGCAGACACTCAACTCTATCACCGGGACATCCATCGATTACGATACCTGTCCCGTAGCCGAACCTCCTCACACAAAGTTTCCGTACCCTGAATCAAAGAGATCAACAAGGCCCCCTTCTCCAGTCAACGGTGATGGTGAAGACGTGGATGCGACATCGGCAAACCGTGCCCAGTCTCTTAGCAATGGGCAAGCCAATGACACCGCGGTCCGAAAGCTCTCGCCTCTTCTCCTAGAACGACCTGATCTCGCAAGCAAGAAATTTGAGACAGAAGTACCACGACGTGTGGGCGCTAGACCAATAGTGTCTCAGGCCCCGCGACGTTCGGTTGGCGCGCACCCGAATAACAAAGACGCTTTGAGGAGACGGTCAAGTAGTCCGTCTGATTCTTGGTCGGATTCATCCTCTTCTTCCGACGAGCATCATGAGCCCCACGCCGAACGCGACCGACAGGAATCCAACCCCGAGCACAGCGATTTTGCACCACGAGAGCTGAACAGAACGCGCGTGCGGCCCTGGCATGAGAATAGAGGTCAGCAAGTAGATATAGGCAATGAGCACTTCAGCGGCCAAGGCAAGATTGCAAAGGATGGTCGTCTCAAGGTCAGGCTGACTGAGACGGCTGATACGGGATATTCAGCCAGGGCCCTTGGGTCTGCAATACATGGCCACCTGCATCCGCAGGTAAAAAAGGCCAAGGGAACTGCAGAAGCGCGCCATAAACGATTTGAAGAGATTAAGAGCACAACCACAATACCTCGCATGAACATAGTCATTATGGTCACGGGAAGCAGGGGAGACGTGCAGCCATTTCTGAAAATTGGACGGATATTGCAAGACAAATATGGCCACAGAGTCAGGATAGCAACACATCCAGCCTTCCGAAAATTCGTTCAAGAAGAGATCGGCCTCGAGTTCTTCTCGATTGGAGGTGATCCCTCCGAGCTGATGTCGTTCATGGTACGCAACCCGGGGCTGATACCATCTTTCGACACTCTTACTTCGGGTGAAGTTGGCAGAAGGCGAGAGCAGATGTACGAGATGTTCAATGGCTTTTGGAGAGCTTGTGTTAATGCAACCGACGACGAGAAAGATAATACGAATCTGAAGATGTTGGGCAATAGGTTTCCCTTCGTGGCTGACGCCATCATCGCGAACCCCGTCTCTTTCGCGCATTATCATTGTGCAGAAAAGCTCGGGATTCCGCTTCACATGGTCTTCACCTTCCCATACACGCCCACCGCTGAATTTCCGCATCCATTGGCCAATGTCAAATCCTCGAACGTCGATCGAGAGTACACAAATTATATGAGCTACCCTCTGGTCGATCTGGTAACCTGGCAGGGGCTTGGAGACCTAGTCAATAGGTTTCGTGTGAAGACACTTGGGTTGGAGCCTGTGTCGACTCTGTGGGCGCCTGGCCAACTAACAAGAATGAGAGTGCCGATGACTTACCTCTGGTCTCCTGGCTTGGTGCCGAAACCTGCTGACTGGGGCCCAGAAGTTGATGTTGCCGGCTACGTCTTTCTCGACCTCGCTAAATCCTACAAGCCGCCGGATGACCTGTCCAAATTCCTGGAGCGTAATGATGAGGACACGCGACCAATAATTTATATCGGCTTCGGCTCCATCTCAGGCATCAAAGATGCCAGGGGATTCTGCCAGCTCATCTTCGACGCAACGGTTCAGGCAGGTGTCCGAGCCGTGGTGAGTCGTGGCTGGGGTGGTATGGGCGACGGCATGGACGTTCCGGACGGGGTTCTTATGGTCGACAATGTACCTCACGACTGGCTGTTCCCAAAACTAGATGCTGTCGTTCATCATGGGTAAGGCGATTTCCCCCGTCACGTTCAATGATTGATGCTAACAATACCATTAGAGGTGCTGGCACAACAGCGATAGGATTGAAGCTTGGCAAGCCGACGATGATCGTCCCTTTCTTCGGTGACCAGCCATTCTGGGCAAACATGATTGCGCGCGCTGAAGCTGGTGCAAGGGAAGTATACCCACTAAAGAAGCTAACCGTAGAGAGGTTCGCCACCGGCATCAGGCAATGTCTCGAACCTGCAAGCAAGAAGAATGCAGAAGCCATCGCGGAGAGCATAGTTGCGGAAGGAGACGGTGCAGAAAATGCTGTCGATTCTTTCCACCGCGGCCTGGAGCTTCGCGGCAAATCTTCTATGAGATGCGATGTGTTTGAAGATCGGGTAGCCGTATGGCAAGTGAAGCATACCAGCATCAAGTTGTCTGCTCTTGCTGCAGATCTTCTTGTCGAAAACAAGCAGCTGACATGGGATGATCTTGACCTTAGCCACCATAAGAAATGGGCCGACTTTTCAGGACCTGGTGAGCCAATTACCGGAGCTGGCGGTGTCGTTGTTGGTGCCTTTCAAGAGGCCCTTCACGGCATGACCGAGATCCACGACAGCACGAAAGCCGATTGGAAGCGAATCGAGCGTCGAAGACGAAAGAAGAATGCAGATAGCGTAGCCGATGGTGCAACAATGTCTGGTCAGGGTGCACGATCAAACCGTGCTACCAGCAAAGATGAGAATGCTACCGACGACGCCCAGGTACCGGTCAACATGACAGGCGAAGCGGAACCTCTTCGAAATGTGGGCAGCATCGTTGGCGAAGGTGACAATCAACGGCCCCATAACCCACGGATGGAGACAAGCGGTTCGACCGTAGAAGGTCCAGCACCAGTAGTGTTGGCCAAAGATATTGGTCGTGGGGTGGGCCATTCTTTCAAGTCCATCGTGCTCCTGCCTATGGATGTGCTAAATGCCGTTACCCTTGGTTTTCGCAACGCACCCCGTCTCTACGGGGACAAAACAGTACGGCCGCCGCCGCAAAGCATACAAGGTTTCCGGCAAGGCGTCGCAATCGCTGGTAGAGAGTACTTCTTCGGACTCTACGATGGTACCACGGGACTTGTCAGGATCCCTTATCTTGATATGAATGAGGACGGCATATCTGGCTTACCTAAGGGTGTGGCGCGTGGCCTGGGTGGCCTCGTGTTGAAGCCCGTGGCGGGGGCTTTGGGTTTGGTGAACTACACTAGCAAGGGATGTTATGCATCCTTACGAAGAAGGTTTAGGGACACCGAGAAACTGGATCGGTGGATACGACGAGCAAGGCTGGCGCAAGGTACAGTCGATATCCGAGAGCTGCGAGACCAAACATTGAAGGAGCAGAAAGACCGGAGTCAGCCTCTCAGCAGATCTGATCGTGAAGGGGGCCAATTCGAAGAGGCTCGATCGCGGGCCCTGACTAGATGGACTAGTGAGGACAGGCAACAGCTTGAGGAAGCACGCGCGAAAGAAAGGAAAAGTGTGGCCACGCTTCGTCCTAGACGGAGCAAGTCAGGGAAAGCAGCGAAAGCAGGGAAAGCCGCGAAAGCCTGATATGCCCCTCTAGGCACAATCCGGGGTATGTCAGGCTGAGAGCTGCACGGAAGCCACGTTGGGAAGCATGTCATTTCGGGGTTTTGGAGAAGCGTCATGCAGCGAATCAGCGTTCAGTGATAAGATGCGACTCAATGGGAGCAGCTTGGCCAATGATAATTCTCGAAATGGCAACCAGTCTCAGCAAAGTCAATTGACATATCGGCGAGAATAATAATAATTTCTAAAGCGGCTCGCCGCCGGCGTTGGCATTACTCGATGGAAGGAACACGTTGGGTTTCATATTACTACTGTCAGAATGATGACACTCCTGGTTGTCTTCGTTGCGGGCCTGCCGTTCTCGTGTGGCACTACATTATTGATACTCCTTCGGGATCCAAACGCCGAAGAACGAACAGAATTCGGATCGAACATTCCATGTCAGGCACCGTAGCAGCAGGCATGTACCCCACCAGTAGTATCAGTGATCAAGCACACTATGCTTGCTGACGGCCGTGGTCTACACGAACAGACATGGTCCTCGCGGTAGTGATCTATCTCTTTGTTCCTGACGTGTTGAGGCCGATTCAGCACAAGCAGCGATCTCGATGTGTGCCCAACGTATCCTGGCAATCTCAAATCGAGACACCTCAGTGCCGGATCTTGCGTAGCAACAATCGGTCGTAGTAAACACTGCTATGCCAGTGGCTGGTTACCCCCAATGATCCATTTTCTTATCGCGGCGAGGGGCTACTGGGCTGTTTGTGAGTGGGTAGAGGGGCAATTCAGCATGCGACATGCCACTCGTGCGGGATAAGTCTAGTGGAGCAAGGCCGAAAGCCGACAAGACCAAAAGTGACGAGGGCCCAATGGCCGTGCAAGTCGGCCGAACAAACGCCCAATCACAAGGCGGTTCTAGGCATTATCGTACGGAGCAGGCGGCCGTGGCTGTGGCAGGGTCTGGTACCACCGGGACAAGTCCGTCACCGGCCAACGAAGCTTACACTATTCCCCAGCAGAAAGCGATTGCACCACAGCCGAAGCATGCAGACAACGCTTACTTCGCGATGGGGGAAGGGCGCCGGCGCAGTAACGCGATGACAGAGAGCCACAATTATGCCGCTTTCAGAAGTTGAGGTTGAGATACCCTTGTTCTTAGATCTTTTATTATCAGTTGCAACCGCTCTTGCTTCTTGACAACTTTCTTCTTTCTTTATTCACGCAGCTGCCTTAGCCTCTCCCTCCTACACAAAGAGGATATCGTTGATCTTGCACCGACGTTGTCGAGAGTACACCTATCTATCTCCTTATCTATTCGCAAGCCGCCAACATGGTTTCCGACAATGTCTACGTGTCCAACACCACCACCCTGGCCAAGTACATGAAACTTGAGCAGAAGGGCAAGGTCCTAGCCGAGTACATCTGGATCGATGGTACGAACGGTCTCCGAAACAAGACAAAGGTAAGCAATATCCATGTTACGATGTGTTGGTGGTTGCAGTGCTTCAGCATTTTGGGATCGGTGTCCCACGAAGATTATCAGGGAGCGAGGCGCCATTGCCGCTTTAGCCCCTGCGCCCGATCTGAATTCGGCGGGTTCTCTGCCCTGCAGCATTTCGATCCCCACGAGTTCTCGTGTGACGCCATCCCTTTCTGCCGACGCTTTCAGATCTCGCGATGCCTGGTGTTCTTGCGATGATTACTCGAAACATTTGCTAATGCTTTTCCCAGACTCTGGACAAGAAGCCATCTAGTGTCGATGACCTCCCCGAATGGAACTTCGACGGTTCCTCGACCGGCCAAGCCCCGGGCGACAACTCCGACGTCTACATCCGACCTGTAGCAATGTACCCCGACCCAATCAGACTAGGCGACAATGTCTTGGTCATGTGCGAGACGTGGGACCCTGATGGAACACCAAACAAATACAACTACCGACACGATGCCGCAAGACTGATGGAGGCCAATGCCCAGCATGAGATCTGGTTTGGGTTGGAGCAAGAATACACACTCCTGGCTCCTGATGGATACCCATACGGCTGGCCCAAGGGCGGCTTCCCAGCTCCCCAAGGCCCCTACTACTGCGGTGTTGGCACGAACCGTGTCTTCTGCCGTGATATTGTCGAGGCTCACCACAAGGCCTGCATGTACGCAAACATTGAGATCTCCGGTACCAATGCCGAAGTCATGCCTGCGCAATGGGAATACCAAGTTGGTCCTTGCTCGGGCATCGCCCTCGGCGACCAGCTGTGGGTGTCCAGATGGTTGCTTCACAGAATCGCCGAAGAGTTCGGCGCCGTCGTCACGTTCCAGCCCAAGCCAATGCCAGGTGACTGGAACGGTGCAGGTCTCCACACCAATGTCTCCTCCAAGGAGATGAGAGAAGAGGGTGGCATGAAGCACATCGAAGCTGCCATGAACAAGCTTGAAGGTCGACACTTGGACCACATGAAGGTCTATGGTGAGGGCAACGAGCAACGAATGACTGGCGGTCACGAAACCTCTAGCATCGACAAGTTCAGCTGGGGTGTCGCCAACCGAGGCTCATCGGTCCGAATTCCAAGACAATGTGCAAGAGAAGGAAAGGGTTACTTCGAGGACCGAAGGCCTGCCTCTAACGGCGACCCATACCAGATCACAGGTATAATCGTCGAGACCATGTATGGTGCTATCTCTCCATCGCCGAAGAAATAGATGCTTATAGATGCGATGCGGCATGGCGTTGGGTTGCTTCTGGGGCAGCATACGTGCTTGCAAATTGAATAGAGCCAATGGCTATTGATACCACGAATGAAGACTGATGTCCGAACACATGCATTTCGTCCATAACGTGCCGGCGATAGTTAATCTGTGGACATTCCCACCGTTGGCCATCCATACCGTCTACTACCCTGTCAGGTCGTCGAGTGTACGTCATCTGCTATGAGCATGTGATAAAGTAAACATACTACCAACACGGGTAATGAGCAGCAGGACTGATTGAGGAGATGTTACCAAGACCAGACCTGATCCTGGACAGACATTGTTCATAGGCATAAAGACGTATCGGGTTGCTACAGTTCCTGTTGCGGTCGTTGTAGCTGTAATAGATCCAAGTCCATGCCCAGTCATGGCTTGTTCATGCGACTGTCGTATTGAATGATCCTAGCCTTATCTCCAGCTTCTTGCCCAAGAACATGCCTTATCGGCCAATAGTAAAGCTTGCTGCACGCAAACCTAGATGTGTTTTCCACGCGATCTCCCCCTTCGCGTTGATAGGTTGATGCACCTTGACCCAAGCGTACCATGGTTCTCCTGTCCCAGCCTGAGCATCCCCGGATCAGCCAAGGAGATCGAGGACGATAAGGTACGTCCAAGCTTCAGCTTCGATCATGGTCAGAAGTCTAGAGTATTGTGTCTGACGAACCACATCGCTTGGCTGTGTATGACGGCGGAGGCCAAGGTCCATCCTCTGCCAGATCTGCTCGACGGGGATGCCGCCTGCTTCCAGGCTGTAGCTCCCGCGACAAACATGTGGAGTCGTGGTTGAAGCTCTCCAGACACAAGCCAGAAATACTGCGAACTCACTTTTGAGACAACCCTGAAAGTTATGTGCTCTAACGCATGGGGAAAGGGTCAGCAAAGATAAGCCACAAAGAAACACCTACTCCTCCCTTCTCACACGAATCACACGAGCATAAGGGGCGAGCTCCATCATCAGGAGTAGAGCCTTGTGCAGTGAGCTGTGAAGGCTTTCCACCGACAAATGCTTTCCTAACATCTGCGCGAATGCTGATGGCGTCCTCACACAACTCACATCCGTCTCTATGTCAGCACGTGTTCCACAAGGTATGGTGTTGCATCCTTCACAGGCAGCTTCAGCCATGCCTTTCGCATCAAAAGCGCGCATGTCGGAGGCGAGATACCAGCTCGGTATCGCTAGGAGGAGTCGTGTGCTGCGCTCGGTCAAAGTCCCTTGCGCTAGAAAATGGAGCGATGCACTTGCGTGTCCCACCGTCATCCTAGTATCCCGAATAGACGCCGTTCCAAAGTTAACCATGCTTGTAAAAGATCCCTGCTCGCCAAGCTGATAAGTCACGTTGTGCTCATTGGCCAAGCACGACGTTATAGCAAACCAAAACAATGATAACGATGTGCCTTTCGCCATCAGATCCAACATGATTATTCAGAATTCAGCACCGGCTGCGATCGACAATCGCCGACTTCGGTGAGATCTATCATAGGTGCTTTATCCGCTGCACACAGCACAAAGCGTACCAAGTAGCCGATTGCCCGCATGAAATTGTACTGTAGCACGATTTAGGCCTGACATGGTGCTACGATGCCTCAGAGATGCGAGTAGAGCCGAGGTGCGACACGAGCTTCTGACAGCTCCATCAATGTAATCGTAGAAGCGAGTTCTTATCTTTTCCAAGCACACCCAGGGACATGTATCACGAAACAATGTGCACACTAGAGTAGCAAGCCAGCCAGTCGCGTCAAGAAGCAATATCTAGCCAAGCACAAGGCGTTCGGTCCCCAAACGTGCACTGACTCGCTTGCCAAACCGGGAACGAGCTGGGCTGGCGGTAGTCGTCAATGACATCTGATGAGCATTACCGTGTTGACATCTGTCTGGGGGGCGTTGATAGGAGAAATGGATAGCTAATAGCCTATGGACGAGAGCCAGCCAGCATAATGTGGCCCCACAACCAATGTTCCAGCGACCGAGCTTCCAGATGCACTGGGTCATGGTGGGTGTTGGGATCTACCATACAGCCCCAAAGGATAAGGCCTTGGCTTTGTTCTAATACCTCTAGTCTCCGTCTGAAGACGGCTCCACTGATACACGCCTTTTCGCCCATACAATTGCTGTGCTTATGACGGTACTCCGATCGACGCCTCAACCTTTCGGTGAACTTAGGATCCAGCGGCTCTATCTATGTCGACCCTAGCAGGCCGCTTTATATAGCGGTCCCAGACCTTATCTAACTTCGTCTTACCCTCTCTTTGACTCCGTCCGTCTTCTGCTTTCCCATCGCTCTGTGTTGTTTGCAACTTGCGTCTGACTTGCCACGAGACCGCACCTTCCCCATCGCCGTCATCTACCTGTACGTGCTGAAGCCACACCACCACGCTTGCCGACATCCAGACTCCGTTACTATTTCGATTCCTACCGAGCTGCACAAACCGACAACATGGCCAGTTCCGCCGGCGGCGGCGAACCCGATAGCCCCAATGTCTTCATCCCGTCATATGCATCCTACAGCTGGATTGGGTCGCCCTCAAACTATAGCTTGACTACCAACGAAAAGACTGGTGGTGACTCGACAGTGGAGAACTTGAACAAATGGTTTCAACCGGGTGACCAGGCTTTCATTATTGTGGCCTCCGCTATGGTAAGAAGTCGAGCACAGGCAATACAACTAGAACCAGCACTAATGTGTTAATTCAGGTGCTCATAATGGTACCGGGTCTGGGATTTTTATACTCCGGTCTCGCCCGAAGAAAGTCAGCTCTGTCACTGATGTGGGCTTGCATGGTTGCCGGTTCAGTCATCAATTTCCAGTGGTACTTCTGGGGCTACTCCTTGACCTTCTCTGCGTCCGCCACAAATGGGTTCATTGGTAATCTGCAACACTTTGGACTTATGGGTGTCTTGGGTGCACCGTCCGTGGGATCTCCTCTGATCCCCGGTCTGCTTTACTCTTTCTACCAGGTATGACTGCCGTCATCTACTTCGTGAGAAGCGTCTGCTGACACGACTCTAGATGCAATTCTGCGCCGTCACCGCAGCCATTATCGCCGGCGCCGTTGCCGAACGAGGCCGGCTCTTGCCATTCTGTATCTGGCTGTTCTTCTGGGCTACTCTCGTCTACAACCCGATCGCGTGCTGGGCATGGAACTCCAACGGATGGGGCTTCACTTTTGGTGTTCTTGATTATGCTGGTGGTGGGCCTGTCGAAATCGGTTCCGGTTTTTCCGCGCTTGCCTACTCCATGGTGCTCGGCAAACGTCAAGAGAAGATGATGCTCAACTTCCGCCCCCACAACGTATCCTTCATCTTGCTTGGTACAGTCTTCCTGTGGTTTGGATGGCTAGGTTTCAACGGCGGCTCTGCGTTTGGTGCCAACCTTCGAGCTGTCATGGCCTGCTGGAACAGCAACTTGACTGCCAGTTTCGCAGCGATGACCTGGGTTCTCCTCGATTACAGACTTGCACGAAAATGGTCCATGGTCGGATGGTGTTCAGGCACTATCTCTGGTCTTGTCGCAGCTACTCCTGCCTCTGGGTTCATCCCTCCGTGGGCTTCTGTCGTCCTCGGCATTACTACTGGTGTCGTTGCTAACTTTTCGACCAAGATCAAATATTGGATACGAATTGATGATTCTATGGATGTGTTGGCTGAGCACGGTATCGCTGGTATAGTCGGGCTTATCTTCAATGCCTTTTTCGGCGCAGATTACATCATCGGTCTCGATGGTGTCAATGCTGGAGCAACCGGCGGCTGGCTCAATGGCCACTGGGCGCAGCTGTACATTCAGATCGCCTATATCGTCGCAGCCTCAGCCTACGCGTTTGCCGTCTCCGCGCTCCTGGCTTACGCTATCAATTACATTCCCGGCCTCCACCTCCGAGCTTCCGAAGAAGCCGAACTGCTAGGTATGGACGACGACCAGCTCGGGGAGTTTGCCTATGATTACGTTGAGGTGCGAAGAGATTATCTTGCCTGGACGCCGTCGAACAAAGGTCAGAATGGAGTCGACCCAGAGATGCCGGCAGAGGACAGGCATGGCATCCCCGAGCACAGCGCCATGCTTAAGAAGGAGGAGCTGAGCAGCGATTCGGGACGTTCAAGTGCAGGTGGAATTCCGGCTGCTGGCGACAGACACGCTGTTGCGGCCGAGGATGAGAAGAGGGAGCGGACACTGGAGAACCACCCGGACCTTAGATAGCCGCGAGTACGATCTGATTCTGATGCTTCTACTCTATTACATCGAAGGTCTACCATGACGGCGTTTGTGCTTTTGTTGGATTAGCGGGCGTTGGAATCATACGAGCATGGAAGAACTCGACACCTACCCCCATGGGATGGTTTGGTCCGGATGTAGGATAGACATGGACCCCCTGGCTGGACTACTGGATTGTAAAACACAATCGTTGTGCTCCTTCTACTCTACCGAAGCACGATATTTAGAACAAAAAATAGTTCACCGCACACCGTTTGCCAGACAGACTCTCTTTCTCTCTGTGTGGTTGCTTTCATGACTCCATCCATGCTCGATCACACACGCACGCGCACGTCCGCATGTAGCCTAGCCCGAATGCACGGCGTTTCGTCTCGCTGCGACGCACGCCTCTGTACTCGTGTGACAGACACTTGACGTTTGACATTACCACCCACCATGCACACACGCACACATGCCGCTAGCCGCCTGTCTGTCTGTCTGTCTGTCTGTGCACTCCTTCCGGATACGGTCATCTGTCCACCGACATTCTACTGGCGCAGCCCGCCGTGGTGAACAGGTCAGACGTGCCAGCCGGGCAATCCGCTACGTGATGAATGCGAGTACGAGTGTGAGCGTAAGGCGCACGATTACCTCGTCGGCGGCGGCGGCGGCGGCAGCGGGTGGTCCGGTCGAGATATTATCTTTCCTGACGAACCGCATCCTCGCGGATCGTGCGTTCGGTGGCACGTATCCCTTTGTTACGGGGGCGGGCTTATGCGTCTACGCGGGTGTATGCCAGGAGTTGACGGTGGTGCTTGGGGCGCACATGCCTCAGCTTTGATAACTGGAAATCGTGATGGTCGGGAGGTTGCGGGATGGGCTTCCTCGGCTTACTTTCCATTTTCTGCGTTTGAATTCATTGCTTTGGCTGGACGACTACTCCTTCTCGTTGGGTGTTCTTACTCTCCTTGTAGATCTTGAATACTGTCTTTTTTATTCTGATACGGACTCCACGTTGATGTTATGGCAACAGAGATCACGGTAGTGATATGGTAGACTACAATGTAAGGGGACGTGTTAGACCCTGTTTCAGGTCGTGTCCCGCTGTACAAAGTGCGGGATTTGTCCATGTGAGGTACACGTGGAGACTATATGTTCTGGGGATTTGTTAGACAACGGAAAGGACCGACATGTAGCTAGTCAATTCGATATAGGTCTCTCCATTCACATTCACTTATCGACTAGGTTCTCAGATCATCACGATCAGGAGCATTCATTTCCACGTCCAGCTCACCATAACAGCACGGACAACGATTGGAATCACCCTCTAGCCCTCTTCTACCGCGGAAGCGCTCGCCTGCTCCTTCGGTACCCACGATAGCATCAAACCCTTGATCTAATAACTTCTTGCACGTGAACGAATTGGCCAAGATATCCGAGTGCTCGATACAGTCTTCCCACATCGACAATTTGAGTGCCCGATCCCCTGATTGAGTCGAAGATACACCGACTTTGTACCCCATGATAGCAAAGGCAAGTGCGACAATGGCCATGATGATCGTGGTTGTATTGAGAACGAAGGTGCCTGCGGTTGAAAGATTGCCACTAGACGAGGCAGTGTTTCCAGCCGCTCGACTACTCGAGTAAGCGTTTTGAGATCTTGGAGTGGGTGGAGCTGAGCCTGGCTGGGGAGACGGTCCCCTTGCAAGGGCTTCCTCATCTGGAAGAGTTACCTCGGGTGCAAGACGTCTTCCTAGTCGCCGCCCTCGTCCGATGACTTTCGTGCTCGGCCGTTCAAAATCAATTTGAAGGTCAGACGAGGCCTCATATCGCTGATTTCCAAGCTCATGTGCACGAGAGTGACTCGATTGTACTGATGTGAGAGAATGTAGCATGACGGGCCTGTGTTCCAATCTGCGCTGCTTTCCATCATACAGCACTTCCGTTGCCCTTGCAAGAGTCGGGTCGCCATCATTGATCGTGTCAATTCCGCCAACATCATGCTGGTTGTCCAGGCTTACTTCAGCATAGTCATGGACTTTCAGGCTCTGGGATAGTTGGCTAGCGTCATAGACATTACCGCGCTGGACAAGGGCAGCGTGTTGAGCGGTCACTTTACCATAAGTGTGACCGCTAACACTTGCTTCACGCTCCGTGTTGAGTCTTCTCCTGTAGTTACGAAGCTGTGACGTATTAACTTGCTCGGAAGCAATCACTGGTGAGGAGCTCTGGTGGGTGGACGAGCTTGCTGTTCCTGGTACCAATTGTCGCAAAATAGGCTGGCTGGACGAGTGTAAAAAGTCTGCGAGCCCTCCCTCAACAAGCATCGGTACAGGAGGGGAGCAGGGTCGAACATCCCCAAGTTCGTTTACGGGCGCTCCGATGGGCCCATACATGTCTCGTTCAGTACGTCCTGGCATACCTTCAAACGACATGCTTCTTTTGAACCTTTTGCAATTCACTCTGATCTTGATCGACAGTATTGAACGAAGGTAAGGCAGTTCTTGCGATGTCTGCAGACTGTGCGTTCGATATCGCTGTGACTTCCCAACACACACAGGGTGATACGTGCCGGAATCGGGCACCTTTGTGCTAATAGTTGATGCATCAGATATATGTATCGAAAGGCAAAAGGACCGTCAAGGATCTCAGCTGAGACGACCCTTCACATGGTACATATTGTACACCGGCGTGATTGCGGCTATGCAGAGGCAGGTGGCTTGACCAATGACATCGGCGGGCGGCTAGCATCGTATATGGTTGGCCATAACCCTTGTCAGCCAGTCAGACAGTCAGCCTAAACCATGTTGGGCGAGGCACAGCCTTAAGCGTTTTCCTAGGCAAACCCAGGCAGGGCAGCAGGTAAGTACGCAGCGAAATGTGGCAGTGCCGTACTGACATCGTTCTGAATAAGACGACCAGAGCAGGCGGTTGCGTTGACTGAACGGCTTAGAACCCAAGCCAGCCCGCTCCTCTTCTCCTCTTTCTGACCAGAGGATAGACTATGAACGAGCTCAGGAATAGAGCAACAGTAATCCCAATCGTAGCTTGCGCCATGCCAAATCCTGAAGTGAGGACCAAGCCCGTACTCCCACTTGGTCCTTTCACGTCATAATCCCTCGAACGCAGCCTTGCATACTCACCAGTACTTCTCCGGGCGTTGCCGAGATCATTCCAATAAGTCGCGTTTGTGACGACGGCATTCGCTGTATCGATACCGACAACGAGTGAGCCGCTTGCAAGCCAGCGCGTTAGGAATGTGAACGAGTACCGCCGGCAGTAGGATGGTAGCAGCGAGACTTCTAGTCCACTAGGCATACAGAATCGCTAGCAGTCCACTTGCAAAAGCAGCAATCATTCCGGCGAACTGTAAGTTCTGCGCAAAGCGATACAAGCTCCAATAGAAGGCTTGATGGCCACAGGTAGCGATGACCACCATAGCTGGTAGATGCTTGCGTTTAGCCTGATGCATAATTGAGATTGCGAGTGCAAAGATCGACACCCAGATAAATTTACTGTATATTGCTCGCCAGCGATTCTCCGAGTCAAGAGCATTCCAGTACCATAGCATCGTGCATGTATTGGTTTTGACGGCGTTGGAATTGGCAAAGCCGGACAGCGCGCTGCCTATTAGGATGCCAAAATCCAAGAAGAGTAAGTAGAGGATTGCGTAGACCATCTTGACACTTCCAGATAAGACAGCTCTATTCTGTATCTCATGGATTGCAGCTAGAAAGATGTGCCCTGGGAGAATGAGAGCGATAGTCCCCTGAGCAATACCACTGAAGCAGAGGTAGGGTTTGCCTGCGGAGTCATAGATACTGCCCAATGCACGTGTGCTGAAAGCAACGACGATCGAAGTCAGGACTTCCAAAACGTGGCTGCGTCGAATTGGAGTGCGGAGGACAACGAGTTGTAGGATTGCAAGCAAGCAACCGAAGAGGAAAAGTGGTGGCAAATCGATGGGTCGGGCAGAGAAAGCGAACGTCCCCGCGCATACTGCAGCAATGCCATGTAGCAAAACAAGGAGTAGGTTTGGGTAGCCCTTGCGGCGACGCATGACGCCGTCTAGTGCTCGGGTAGCAACTTGGAGGTCTGCATCATGTTCAACGACGGACGCGTAGACTGAGTAGGTGTCTTCTCATCTGCCGAGGTCGACGTTTGCGTTTTCTTTTAGAAGATGGATCTCGTTGCGCTCGCTCTAAGCATTTGTCAGAACGACAAACACGGAGTGAGGAACATACTGAAAGTCTGCGCTGAGTTCCAGGTAAGTGGCAGTTGTTTGAAGATATTCTTCTAACCTGTGGGCTTGAACACCAAACAACAGGAATGCTTTGCATAGCTTGAGCATGTACATGTTCTTTTCGAGAACATCGCTTGTTGATATCGACCTTCGGCACTCGGCTTCACTCTCAAGATATGCCTTTGCACATAGCTGATAGTGTTGCGGCTGACCACGCGAGCCTTTACGGCTGCCTGGCTGGTAAGGCGGAGGCGCACTTCCCTGTCTAGACTTCTCATGTGTAGGATGGGCTTGAAAGGGTTTTTGTGTTTTAGTTGACCCCTCCTCGAGATGCCACGGATTGACTGCCGCCGTGAACACGTTATTTCGACAGGTCAAGGCATCATCGTCAGGATCGCTACACCCAGCGTAGTACCGCATAAGCCGATTTGGGACAGGTTTTCTCCTTCAACGCCGCTACTCCGAGTTGAATAAAAGCTCTCGGAAGAGATGGAATGTCTGCTAGGACCAGGAGGGCCCCCGTATTTATCGAGAGGTGCTTGCGACATCGGGAATGCCACAAGAGTCGCAGCACTCTGTAGAGCGTGCTCATCCTTTAGATTCGCTTGGCGGCCAAGCTTTTCTGCACACGCTGTATCGATGATCTTGTTGCAGCAGTCGTCATGATGGTGACATCGACCATGAGTGTTTTGGTGTTCTTCCGGCCGTAGGATACCAGGCGTGTCATCTTTGCCATTGTATGTCGCAGCCGACAAGAACGAGCAACATTTCGGAGACGCAGCGTGGGAGGAGGCTAGAAGAGGTCAGAATCGGACAGCAATCGGTCATGCAGACGCGTCAGCGTACCTTGCTGCTCGCCGAGTTGCACCTGCTTCTCTATATCCGGCGTCGATCCATCGCCAAAATTGCCTTGTCTCAATCGTGGTGCTCGGCACCTGTCCGCTGTGTAGGTTGGTGTGCGGAACTGCATAGGATCCGGAGCTTGATAGGATGACCATAAATGAAGTAGTCGTCTAGAATCATGCGCGGCTTCCTGTGTCTTACTTGTTCCAGCGCATGATATCTCGCAGTGTTTTGTGGTCATTACCGTAGAGCGTGATCCTCAGATAACGCCATAGCCTGCTTTGTAGTCGGACAGGAAAGTGCTACTTGATGAGTGTAGCATGCAATGACTCTCAAAATCTAAGTTCCTGTTCCACACACGAGAGCAGTTGCATGGTGCTGGGGATTCTTGGACATTTTCTAGCTCCAGGTCAAATTGCATGACGGAGGAAACGAGGCTGGGCTATAGCTGACACGGACCATCAAGGAGGCTCGAGATAGGACTCACTGCGATGATCAGATCTGTTGCTAGATGCAGACACCATGTGAGTGCTTTGAATGCCATCAAATGCGCGAAGCTGCATGTCCTTGACGGTCTGTTGTCGTGAGTACAGCTTAATACTTCTCAGCTGCACATCGAAAATACAGCATCGAACGGCGGGAAACATAGTATCGACATATGTCGTACTCAGAGAAACAATGACAGCATAAGAGAGCAGGAGCCACCAGGTGGTCCACTCACTTTCTGAGGCTGGCAGATAATCTCGACCAATGCCCGTACAAGCAAGAGCCTCAACAGTGTGACAACACCGCCCATCAACTGTGATTGCGCCCGCACGTTGTATCATTCCCTCTTCGAGATCATGCATTATCTGCTTCGACCATTATGTTGGCCTTGCCAATGCACAGACTTTGTGTGTCGGAAGGCCTCCTGAGAGGCGATACACAACAACTCTGGCCCCCGTAATCCCCTGCTATCTAAGCCAATAGATGAGCCTCAATGAGTTAATGGCAGCTTGAGTTGGAAGCCGATGAACTTGTGGTTCATGTCTTGTAAGTGGTACCGCGTCCATCTTTACGAGAGACGAAGAGTGAAAGGTTCTAAACCCAGGCCAGTGATCATCAAAGCCTTTCGTACCAACGGCTCAGACCTGCCGCAGATGAGAAGGTCTTCGCAAGTAAGGTCAGGGCCTCAGCCCAACCAATCTCAGGCGGCGGGAAGCTGGACGCGGTGCTGTTGCATTCGTCAACTCGAGTTAGCTGCAATACTGTGCTCCGTCGGACTTAAGTATGATCATTCTGTGTGGGATTATCGCATGTCCGAGTGGTAGATCCGAGCTCGTAAATGGCGAGGCAGGTCGCGATAAGCACTAATTCAGAGGCTCTAGCCCCGACCTGCCTAGCTTAGAGCACATGAAAGCTTGAATCGCTTACCTAAGTACAAATGTCTCCGACGTATGACCTCGTGGTGTCAGAAGTTAACGAATTGTCTACCGTCTTTGTATGACATTCGGTGCATCTCATCTCCGCTGCATATGGTAGACTCTGCGTAGAGCCAGCACGCTGGGTGTTAAAGTCCAGGGATCCTAATCATGGCCATGCGAGAGACCAAGTATAAAGCAGTGTGCTGCGCTGCCAGGACCACAGGCTGTCCTACCTTCAAGCAACGGAAGCAGCTACCAGGCTGAAGCATCCCTCTCCCAGATCTGACCAAAAATGTCTATCAACCACATCCGCAAGGTAGCCATCGTTGGCGCAACGGGCCAACAAGGTAGACATATCGTCGAGCACCTACTCAAAGCAGGCCAACACACCGTCACGGCCATCACGCGAGAAGACAGCTCCGCTACGCCAGCCACGGGCGTCAAAGTCGCCAAAGTCAACTACGACAATCAAGACACCCTAGTGTCCGCCCTGAAAGGCCAGGACGCCCTCATCATCACCATGTCCGTCACGGCACCCCCAGACACATCCGAGAAACTCGTCCGTGCCGCAGCCAAGGCCGACGTCCCTTGGATCCTCCCCGACGAGTGGGGCATCGACGGCACAAACGAGCAGTACGGCCGAGACTGCTTCCTCGGCCCGCCAAAGAAAGCCATCCGCGATCTGATCGAGGAGCTCGGCGTCAGCAAGTGGATCGCGGTGGCATGCGGCTTCTGGTACCAGTACTCGCTCGGCACCATGAAGGAGACGTACGGCTTCGACTTCCAGAAGAGAGAAGTCACGTTCTACGACGACGGGACCGCGAAAATCAACACGAGTACGTGGCAGCAGGTTGCGCGGGCGGTCACGTCTCTGCTGAGCATGGATGTGTCGGGGCTTGACGCGAGGTTCAAGAACAGATTTGCGTACGTGAGCAGTTTCTGCGTCAGCCAGAAGGATATGTTCGAGAGTGTCAAGAGGGTGACGGGGACGAGTGACAGCGCGTGGAAGGTTGAGCATCAGCCTAGCTCGGAACGTGTGGCGGAGGGGAGGCAGGCGATGCAGGAGGGGCAACGGTTCGTGGGGTTCGTGAAGGTGCTGTATGGGCGAAGTTTCTATCCGAATGGAGATGCGAACTTTGAGGCTAAGCATGGGCTGGCTAATGATGTGCTCGGGCTGATGAAGGAGGACTTGGATGAGTGTACGAGAGGGGCGATTGAGTTGAGCAACAAGATTGCAGCAGGGAAGCAGAGATCCCACTGATTGAACAAACGGGGAGTCTCTGCGGGATGAAGAGCTCCAAGGCCTTGTGACGGCTAGTATAGCTACCTGAGAACGAATAGAGCGCGATTTAAGCAGGGATCGCAACTCAAGTCCTAAATAACCTCAATGCCTCGACTTCAGCTCCATCGCCATTCATGTCCTCACCATCGACCATATCTTCATCTTCGTCCTCCTCTCTCAGCACCCTGTCCTGCCCAAGCAGGCTGCCAAAGAACTCGCTCTTGCCTCGATCTGTCCACATTGCGGTGTCACGGCCGACATCGCCCTCGCTAGCCATGAAATTCAGCAATTTGTCGTGTACGGTGTAGCGTATCTTCCTCCCTTTACTGGCCTTGGTGTCTATTGCTTTCTTGTTCTGACTGTTCCCTGACGGATGCAACCTGGGGGGCAGCGTTGAGGCCGAGATGTCGCTGGTCGAGGCAGCCGACCGGGCTGTTATCAGATCGCGGAGGAGGGATTGGTAGAAGACCGAGTCATCGTAGGCTGGCAGGGAATTGGCGCTAGCGCTTTCCTCGTCTTCTTGACCTTCGGTGTGGTGGCTGCGGAAGAACTTTTCCTGCTCGTTAATGACAAAGGTATCGAGCACAGCCGTCAGCCTGTCGTCGTGGGAGGAGGAATCGAGAAATTTGGATTTGACGTTGCGAGCAGGATCGGACTGTTTGGCTTTGGCGGACCATCTGTTTATCGTCGTTTGGCGAGCGGGCCGAGACTCGGCTTCGAGTTCTTTCAGGCACTTCCAGACGGAGTCTAGGTCGTCTGCATCGTCCACGTGTGATGGCCGCTTCCTCTTGCTGGGACCAGACTGAGAAGCTCCGGCTTCAGCGATGCTATCGCGGAAAGAGCCGATGGTGTTGAAGAGCCGCAGGGCAGCGTCTCGTGCATCTTGTATGGCAGCATCTGCATCAGAAGTGAACGAAGCGGTATCCTGTTGTGCAGCCAGTTCCTCTGACGCAGTAAGACCCTTTTGAATCTTCATGCGGCCATCGAGTAGACGGTCGAATGTCTGGTTTTGTCGTTTGACAGCTTGTCCCTTATTCACATCGTCGTTGGCGGCTTTCGACAGTCCTGAAGCCAGATGCAGTGAGGTGCCAGCAAGCTGGGCTCTGAGAGCTGCTCTATCCTTGTCCAGTGCAGTGCCATTGACGAGTCTCGGGGCAGCGTGCTCATCATCCGATCCATCTGCTTGGCTCAAGTCGTCGTCCTCGTTCTCGGCGTCATCCGTGTCTTCAGCCGACTCTTCCTCGTCGTTGGATATGGCCACACCACTCACGTCGTTCTCTTCTGCTGAACTGACGTCCTCGCCGTCCTCGTCTTCTCCCTCGTCGGCGAATGGGTCTTCATCTTCATCGTCGTCTTGAAGGGCAAATGGATCGTCATCACTCTCTTCTCCATTCAGGGCTGCTCTGCTCACGGCAGCTGCGCCATATTTCGAGCCCAAGGACACTCCTTCTGGCTTCCTCAACTTGCTCTTTCCGACGTGTTCGTAGTGTTCGCGGCCTCCGGCGCTGTCTTTGCCTTCTTTCTCGGAGCCAGTGCCAGATTCGTCGTCGTCTTCTTCGATACGTTCATCTTCTGGATCATAGTCTCGTGGTTTCTTCTTGCCTATAGTCAGCGCCTTGACGTCTCTTTGTAACCTCGACATCGTGCACGGGTTGTGATGAGCAGGCGACCTTCACGGCATCAGGTCACATCAGGTCGCAACTGCCCAAATTATTTCTTGCGGGCATGGAAAAATGTTCGCCGCAAGTTGCCATTTTGGCAGATGGCAAGTCTAGCCGACACAGTCTGCCATACGTGGTAGCGAAAGGACCATTGCTAACAAGACCCGATTGCTTCTATATCGGCAGGCGTACGTTGCAGTATCATCGGCTATGCGCAGATGCTTCACCACATCAGCTCGCCTACTCAGCCATGAGAATCCACTAGGCTTGCCTCGAAGGGCGCCACCTGCTGGCCCAGCTCCCACCCTGCGAGGAGCACCTCGGGGCCTCCCTCCCAAGCGTCGCATTGCCCACGTCGACCATGTCATAGCCGTTTCGAGCGCCAAAGGTGGCGTTGGCAAGTCTACATTGGCCGTCAACCTTGCTTTGGCCTTCTCCCGCCATAATCTACGCACCGGCATCCTCGACACAGACATCTTCGGCCCGTCGATACCCACCTTGCTCAACCTCGCCGATACCTCCGAGCCCGAAGTCACCAATCGAGGCTCGCTTGTCCCGCTACAAAGCTATGGGTTGAAGAGCATGAGCATGGGCTATCTGCTGCCTTCAGAAGCCGCCCCTGTGGCTTGGAGAGGAGCAATGGTTCAGAAAGCACTACATCAGCTGCTACACGAGGTTGATTGGTCCCCCAAGCTGGACGTGCTCGTGCTTGATCTTCCCCCTGGCACAGGTGATGTGCAATTGACCATTGGCCAGCAGATCGAACTGTCAGGTGCTGTCGTGGTGAGTACGCCACAAGATATTGCTCTGAAGGATGCAGTCAAGGGTGTTGGCATGTTCAATCAGATGAAGATACCTGTGCTTGGTCTGGTGCAGAACATGTCAGTCTTCGTATGTCCCAAATGTGGCGAAGAGACGAGGATATTCGCTCATGACCACTCGGGCAGTGGAGGAAAGGTTCACATCCAGGATATGAACATTGACCTGCTTGGGAATATACCTTTGGACCCCAACATCTGCCACGACGCTGACGCGGGTACGCCGACAATAGTCGCAGAGGAAGCTAGTGGAAAGCTGGTCAACACAAAATACTACGAGTCTATCGCCTCTAAGGTGGCGCAAAAGGTTGGCCTGCCCTGGTCCTGAGGTTCAAAAGCTACGAGAAGTACCCTGGAAACAGCCAATCCATCTTCTTCAGTGCCTCGTCACTTTTACCGCCCTGATGCGTACTGACTCCGAACTTTCTACCGCCTTCAAGGTGCTTAGCCGCCACGAGATCAGCGTGCTCCTCTCTGCTGAGTTCGTCAAGTACAGCACCGATGAACCGCCGCGCGTTGATGGCGTTGGCTTTCATGTGACCCATGACCATTTCCACAGACACGTCACCACTGTCGTGCCAGCAGTCGTAGTCGGTGCTCATCACTACCATCTGGTATGCCATCTCGGCTTCAGCTGCCAACTTAGCCTCCGGCAATACCGACATGTTGATCACTGTGCCGCCGAACAAGCGGTACATATTCGACTCAGCTCGCGTGCTGAACTGTGGCCCCTCTACATCCCCTTGTCAGTGTCGCCTGGTGATGAGAAGGAATTGGAGAACATACCCATACAGATGACGGTGCCCTTATCGTGCAGCGTGACCCCCTCGCCTTCCAACGAGTGACCACATTTCCTGACAATCTTGCCAACACCCCCATCAAAAGGATCGGCAAAAGGCACATGACAAACAAATCCGCCCTCGAAGAACGTGAAAGGTCGGACCCCTTTCGTTCGATCAATGACCTGATCTGGCACAACAAAATCTCGTGGCTTGACGGCTTCCTGCAACGAGCCTGCAGCCGAGAAGGCAATGACGCACCGCACGCCAATCGATCTCAGTGCCGCTATGTTGGCCCTTGCGGGAACTTCATGTGGCGCGAACTGGTGGTGGACGCCATGGCGCGCCAAGAATGCGACTGGTGTGGGTTTGCCTGTGGTAGGACTAGGATGCTCAGAGATAGTGATTGGAGACGATGGTTTGCCCCATGGTGTGTCGATGTCTAGACACGCGACCGGATGGAAGTTCTCTAATGATTCGAGGCCGGTGCCGCCTATCACTGCTATGCGGGGTGTGCCGTTGTATGTTGTTGGTAGATCGGTTGAGGACATCTTGTAGAAGCGATTGCGCAGAGTGACTGGCCGTTTTGTGGTTAGGACGAATGATCGTAGCCAAGTTGTTGACGCCGTCTTGCAAACACTAGACCTGTACGAATATACGGGGGGGAAAAGCTTCTACTGAACGTTGACCACGTACCAAGTGCAAACAGTAGCGCTCGAATGTGAGCCCTCACAGCTTTCTTAGCACGCCAATATTGATGCTTATCGCAGCAAAATTGATCGGGACTTATTTCCGCCGACCGCTTATCACCACGTGCCCTCGAATTCGACAGTACTAGCGAGTAGCATCGTGATTGGCGCGCAACTTCTTCTGACTGCCTCTCGTCTCTGTACCATTTCTGAATGTCGCTCACAAAGAGGGGGCTAGAAGGACCGGTAGAAGTGATTGAACAACCCGCCGTGACCAAAAACCCAAGCCAGGCCATTCAAACATCTTGACGCGCCAAGACTCTCGACAATCGTCAGAACTATTACCATGTTTGAGGTACCAGCAGCGAAGCGAGTCAAGCGCTCGCAACTGTTTGAAGACGACACAAGCGATCTAAACGAATCGATCAGTGCAGCCAAACTTGGGGAGAGCAGTAACAACGAGAGCCAACCGGATGTGGTCCCAAGCTACGGCTTCGAATACGACTTCGTAGACCAACCACCGCTACTCACGGCATCACTCAACAAAAAACAAGTGCCAGACGAACCCAATCAACCACAAGAAGAAGCAGAAACATTCCAATTCAATCTCTTCCGACCAAACACAACTCGGAAACCGCCAAGCCCTCAACCCAAAGACAAAGATACGGCAGAGCCTCCATCCAATCCCCAACCAGTCCTTGTCCCAGCTCTAATCTCCCTTCGCTCGGCCTCGCCAGTTTCAGCGACAGATCCTTCTCTTGCGTACCGCCAACACCGCCCAGATTCATACTACTTCACAGTCACAGCGTCCACACCGCCCGACGCATTGAAGTCACTCCGTGCATCGTACGCTGACTCCGCCATCTCAGCCGACACGATAAATAAACACCTCGCTCGTGCCTGGCCGGGAACATATCTTCCCTGGCGCGTGGTGGAGCTGCCTGCTCATAAGAGACAGGTGGTTGTTCACAGGATCGGGCTGACGGCCTCTAGCGCGTCAGCCGGGAGCGGCGATGTCCCGGCCCGGTCACTGGGAGAACAAGCTAGCACAGGCCGGAGGGCACGGCCGAGTAAGAAGAGACGTGAAGTGCGGAAGGGCAAGGCAAGGGCGAGACAGAGGATTATTGATGAGAGTAAGACGAAGGAGGAGCATGAGAAGGAGAAAAGGAATAGAAAGAATAGAGAGAGGAAGTTGAAGAGACGAGCGAAGGAGAGGAGGGACAGGGAGGAGGGACGGGCTGGGACGGGGACTGGGGAGGGTGAAGGAGCAGGTAGCAAGGACGTCGCGGGGAGTGAAGGGAGCAGTGGCGATGACTGATATCTTGGACAAGGAACGTCTTTGAGACGTAGTCCCAGGTGGCAGGTGGTTCTGGCCCTGGCCCAGTCGTCAAGCATACCGTCCACTCCGCCAAGTTCGACTACGAACAATGACTACTCACTCCTCCGCATAGATCGCTTCTCTGTTCATCCTCATACCCTTCCCCGCTCCTCTTACTGAACGCATGTCCCAGATCTCGTTCCATCTTCTCGCTCTCCACACACCAGAAGCCCAGCCAATGTTCAGTGTGAAGCGTTTTATCGAGTGTTAGGAGAGCTGTGTCATGACTTCCGCGGCGAGATTACTGATTGTATTCGTTTTGAGAAGGCATGACAGGTTTCGGTGACGCTGGGGGACCATCTCACGGATTTTAGTGTACTATTGGGTTCTTGGGGATCAAGGCAAAAATCTCCTTGCGTGAGATGAAAGTGTGGCAGTTACTGAGTTGGAGAAGAACAGCGAATTGCACCAGAATCGAACGTTGCAGAGTTAGGCTAAGTCAGCGATCCTCAAGAGCTCTATAAGTAAGTATCTGAGAAACGTTTTTCACGTCAGTACGCGACTCCGGGTCTCATACCTTCGGCGACGGTCAAGATGGCGCCCCACTAGGTAGACTCGAACTGGCGGGAGATGTTGTCCTGGTACGCCATGGTCTAGTAACACTCTGTGTTTTTGCTCGGGTAGGATGTCAATCTCGAAGATCAGGTATCCATCGTAGACAGGATCCCACAGTCAGAACCAAGCACGAACAGGACTAGATCGATAAGACCAGGTTTGCGAGTATGGTCGGCTCATGCTGACTGGCAGCAAGTACGGGAGAGCTTCCATCCTCCCCATTGCGAAAGCTGCGGCAAAGACTCGGACTTGGCGTGAAGATACCAGTTCGCTTGCACTAGCTAAATCAAAGTTTAGAGAGACTCGTGCTACCTGACCATAAACGTGAAGCTCTTCTGCTTTGACATTACAAGACACTTCGTCGCAATCAGTAGTAGAATCAGAGTGTCGCGTACGAAGTAGGGTAGAATGAGCTGTACGAAGGGGCTTGGCTCGAACGTGCTAACCCCGGCCGCGAAGAGCTGTCAACTTCGAGACGCAGCCAAGAAAGCGGTCAATGATGCGCCGACGTAACCAGAAATGGCATGCATACTGCCACAACACGCCCCGATGCAGACGTACTAGGGCTGAAAAGGCCATACCCAAAAACGTCCACGTGCAAAACAAAGATCGATGCAGGCTACTGCGTTAGCCGTAAAGAATTATCGAAGTATGTTTCAGCCGCAAATTCTAGAACAGGCCTGCCACAGCAAGCTTGATGAGCAGCAACGACGATCAAGAAATCTGCTTGTTCTCTCCTGTAGTTACCAGAGAAGCGTGCACTAGGATTACGAAGTGTTGATTCTAGTTTGAAATCACCTGCATGCTGCTATGCAAAGCGTGTTTCTGCGCAATACAAAGATAGAACAGGATGACGCACGATCCTTGCACAGCCGTGGACTCCAGGAGGCCTCTTGCAGTTCGTGTTCCAACACCAAGCACTTTAACCGTGGCGCTGGGGTAGAACTGTCTGGGCTGTGATGGCACCTTATGTAGCGCTAAGACTTTCGCTTAAGCACTGTCTCTTGGCCCTCCACCAGGTAGTAGGGGTCGAGTCTTATAAAAGTGGGCTTGGCCTCCAGCCGACCCGCTAAGAGGAAACCCGCCGAGACCCATTATCAGCAACCACGCTTCTGGGTTGGGCTCGCATATACACCGTCGTAGCAGGCTGAGTTGAGTGGCCTTCAAAAGGTACGGTCGTTTCTGCTCTGTGCACCTTCAGTATATCTATCTATCTAGGCACCATCTCCAGCCTTCAAGATGTTTCACAGCAGAAAGACCAACAGTCAAAGCTACTGCAAAACCGCTCTCTCGGTATTACTGAAGCCCTACTATTCAGTACTTTCAAACAGGACCATGAGCGCCTATATCTTGGATTTCGCTTTCCCAAGCTTTTTCAATTCCAGTGCCAGCTCGATGATGGTTTCTGGCAGGAACCTTCGACAGTCAAGATCAGGCTCACAGCTGCCGAAAGCTTGATTGCTGAAGCAGGAACATGCAATGCTACAACCACATCCGGCCTTACTGCCAACTACTCGATTGTTCACCGCCGCAACAGATCTCTGCAACTTCACTTCGCCGCCCCTTGCGCATGAACAAGCTTGCCCTCGGGTACCGAATATCAAACGACCAGAATGGCGATGCAACCTTTACAGGGGTACGTCACCTTGCTAGCTAGGCATCTCAAGAGCCGGCACCCGCTCCACTAAGACGTCGAAATTGGCAAACGCTAGCGGAGTACATCACGAGATCAATCGTACAACCGCGTACAAGTACAAAGCAGGATACCGCCACCAATGGCGTGTGGGGCTCATCTAGCTAGGAGCACGCTATTGAGGCAAGCTGAAGCTGTGAGACCTTGTCTCGGGAGTGCTTGTCTGCTACGCTACATTGAAGGAAGGAAGATGCAGCGCACGATTCCACCAAATCGTGGAGAGTGGCGTATTTCACCCGTAAGCTGCTATTAGAACGCAGTCTAGGAGACTTGTGGAAATCGCAAACAGGTCACGCAGTGCGCGGGCCTAGAACAGACGCATGAAGAGCTATGCAAGCGTGATGACATGCTAATCAAAGACGAGAGGAGTGACGATTTAGATATCGTTGAAAGGATCGAAAATGGACGGCCAGATCTTCCGCAATGGCACGAGGTTATCATAGCTGACGCGTCGCAAGATCGTCGACGGCGTTGTTGAATCCTAGGTCGGCCAATGCGCCATAGATTATCTCAGTATAGAAGACATGCAAACAATCTTAGAGCATATTATCGAACAACCATGGGATTGTTTCATGACGAAGCATACGAGTAAAACCATTAAAGTCTCTTCTTGGCGTAAGCCGCTCGGGTTTTGTTCCATTATCTCCGTGCACCTTGGGGAAGGCCCACGAGGCAACGACGAGGCTCGGCTGCCTGCAAGATGCCGAAGTCATCACTGTTGATACTGTCGCTAATACCTGTACATTATGACCTTTTATCTGAGCATTCATAAGACGCCTTGACAAGTCAGACCCTATCTTTCAATGAGTGAGGAGTGATCTGGACTCGCGAGTGCTGTATGTGGTGGCACCGCTCACGAATCGGAGCAGCACCAGAACGCCATCCGAGTCTTCGTCGTGATATAGCCTTTCATTGACGCCTCAAGCGACCTCATCATTCACCACTCGAGGCACTTGTGGTCCGTTATTGCAGCGACGTAACTAGTCTCACCATGGATGTGCTCTCACTGCCACCGGAGATCCTCTCCCAAATCCTAACCCGACTTACCTATCCAGATGTACTAGCCTTTTCTTCAACATGCCACGAAGCGCATTCTTTCACTTCACGCAATAACCAGCTACTTTGGCAAGCTGCTTTCTTGCATAAATTCGATGACCCGCGGGATCGGTGGAACAGCCTCACGAAAGCCGCTCGCATACAGCATAGCGAGCGGCAGCTCAGCTGGGACTGGCATAGTGAGCTCAAGAAGCGCATAGTCGCGCTCAAGTATGCAACAGTTGGCGATGTCGCCATTGAGCAAGATGACACCGAGACCTACGAAAATGTGGTCGGAGCACTGCTTGACATAATCGACACGGCCAAATCTTGTCCCACGCCAGAAGAGCTTGAAGCAGGAAGGAGGCCTGAGGTTGACGATCGAGACTTGTCGCTTAACTTGAGTTTGTTGCCTATCAACTATCACTTTACGCTGGAATTCGATGCTTTGGTCCGCGGACTGCCGGCGTCTGTAGTCAAGAAACGTCTGCCCTTTGGCTATAGCATTGGTAGTTCTTCGGCGCCAAGCATGCCTGGGGCCTGGGAAGCCTCGCCCGGCAGGCCGTTGACCCGATCTCAAGCAGTCAAAGAGATGGACAAGACCGTGCGGTCGGAAGATGCAAGCCGACTACATGTCCTGTGTGGGCTGACGGAGCGTGAAGGACGAGACGACAAGGCGATTGGACGTGCACGACGAATCACGTATGATTGGAATGATACAGATGAGTTGAACGAGTATGGACCCTTCAAAAGAGATGGGTCTGGTGAAACTGATTGGAGACGACTCGAGGCGATATGTACGGTTGTCGCCAAGCAGTTTACGCAGGCACTGGGAGGACGGATGACACTGCCTCAGGGGTTCTGCTTCTCGCTGCCCTACAGGACATTGGTTGACCCGACGGTGCCCGATGACTGGGCAAGAGTACAAGGCACGTGGTGTGGAACCTACGTGTACCTGCACTGGGAGGAGCTTATGGCGTTCAACGCCTTCCAGAACGCGGCCAATCGCCCTACTATGGAGAGCGCACCCGAAGCGTGTGGCGGACTGATGAAGTTGGAGCTGAAGCTGGATATGAGTGTCAGAGACGACCCAAAGCTGCAGACAAAGATGCCTATTTGTGAAGACCTCCCTGTCCTATATTTCCAAGGGCTATCGAAGAGCTATGACTTCCAGATGGCTACTGGGATTCGTGGTATGGTTTGTTTGGCACCTGGAGGACGAGAGGTGAGATGGCGGTATATTGTTCAGTAAGTGCACTCGTCCTCTGCGTGGGATATCTCTAACAAGTCCATGTAGCTACAGTGGTTCTGATCAGTGGCAGCTGGAAGGTGTGCAACCAGGAGGCATTCGATCTGGGTGTGTCTACGGCACATGGAGCTCGTGTGCGCACGAGGAAGGTGGGCCGATAGGACCGTTCATTTATGCTCCTGAAGAGCTGTGCAAACCAACTTCGATCGTTCTTGTTAGATAGCGAGCGGCAAGGCTAAGTTTGGACAGGGAATCGGGTCCTGGACAGCCGGTGTCACGTTTTACTCACGAGCTTGCTTGTCGAAAGGAAGGAACCCCCTGAAGGTGCTTGACGTTTCCACGTGGAGGTGCGAATGGGAGAGCAGGAGGCCTTGTGCCATCTGAATTTATATTCGAAACTCTCCTTTGAGTCGATCGCTAGACCTCTTCTCAAGGTGTGCATGATCTGTGGCAGAGTTGAGCTGTCAACGTACTTTGCAGTAGAAGCACCTTTTGTTGATCGTACGCTGTTCGTTCTCTGTGTCCTCTCAGCGAGTCAGGGCCAGGCTGTGGCGGAAGTGGCGTTGGCCAGATATCGGCATTAACCACGTAAATATGATGATGTTGGGTGTCGTAAAACATGTTCGAAGGATGCACTGTTACAGGCAGTGCTACAGGTCGTGTCTGCCTACCGTAGCGGCTGTTATTGGGCAAGGGGCTTGCTAAATTGGGACCAAAACAGGGATCGCCGCCTGGCTACCGCTTGCATCAACTTCTGGCTCACAGCCTCGATCAACTGCCTAAGAAGGGCGCCCATATCAGAATGGTGATCACCAGCGCTGCCCGTGCGTTCGCGAAGCTCTATAGTTACAGCAGACGCACCCCTTGAGTCTCTATGCTCCAGACCTGCCTGGTCCAATTCGTTTCTGACACAGTCGTCGATGTGAGCAAAGTCGCAACCACCACCACAACATGCCCTTTCGAGACCTGCTCAAGAAGAAGGAGAAGATTGAAGAGCAGACAAACTATGCCGAGCCGCAGCAGCGAGAGGCCTTAGAGCCTCTGCCTGGCTTCAAAATCATCCGAAGTGATACGCATACAGAAGAGCTGCTTGAGGCTCCTTCTTTCTCACCGGACGACGACCGCCTTGCACGGCCGGCACAGTCACCTTCGTCTCCTCGGCGCTCCCTCGCTCGCTTTCGAAGCATCTCGCGGCCCAACGACCCAGACGGTTCACCCAGGGGACTGAACAGACGCCTGTCTGAGAGGCTGCACCTTCACAGGGACAAGTCGAGGTCGTCTAGTACATCCTCTGCCAACCTGCCCTCGAATCTCCCAGACATCCAAGATGCGTACACTGATAGAGGTGATGAAGAGGAGAAAGAGGCGCGATGGGAACAGCGTGCTACAATTCTAGCGAGCGCGAACAAAAGCCCCTCCATCGCCGCCAGCATTGGTGAATCCACAGCCCAGATGTCGCAGCTAAGCTTGAGCAGCTCGCCCGTCCGGCCTCGACCCAGCCGAAGCATTAGTGATGCGGAAAGCGATGTAAACATCCAGAATGCAATCCGTCTTCACGAGACAGGTCAACTGGAGGATGCCACTCGCATGTTCAAACAGCTCGCAGCCGGCGGCAACGTACTCTCCGAGGTCCTCTACGGTCTTTCGCTGCGACACGGCTGGGGTTGTCTCAAGGACGAGACCGCCGCCTTCACCTATCTCTCCTCTGCTGCTTCGAACTCTGCTGCCTTGGAAGCCGAGGCTCTCGAGGCTGGTCTCAAGAGAGGTGGTGCGGCGAAAGGTGAGCTCGTGCTTGCGATATTCGAGCTGGGCAATTGCTACAGATATGGTTGGGGCACTTCGATCGACAAGCCGGCCGCAAGGTAAACTCCGCCGTCGCACCACACTCCAATCCACAACTGACACACGGGCCAGACAATACTACGAGACAGCGGCAAACCTGGGTGATACCGACGCTATGTGAGTGCCCCGAGTCAAGGACTCTCGTACTTGGTGATTCGGATTACTGACAAAATATCGACAGGAATGAGGCTGCTTGGTGTTATCTTGAGGGGTTTGGTGGGAAAAAGGACAAGGTGAGCAAGACAAACTCAACACTCTGCACTCCCCCCGTATACTGCTGTTTTGATGTGCAATGCAACTTCCGTGCCTTCATCTATTGAGCAAGATGGCGTGCAACCAGCAACATGTGCTCATGGATCGTCGCCAGAGCCTCATCGCCATGTGTGCTTCAGACATGCATGTGAGATCACAAGGCCCGAGACCTGCATGTTCACCTGTCTTATTGCAAACAACCCCGGTACTGCAAGGTGATACATGATTCATATGCACAAACAATCATGCGGGAATCGCGATCACGTCTCGGAATCACGTTACCGGCGAGGCCCCCAAATACCGCCAGTACACTCCCAATACAGTTAACCCTCTATGGTAGCATCACTTTGGGCAGCAATGCATACACGAATCGCGAGCATTGCGAGTCTGTGGAGAAGGCTGTACCTTACAGTAGCAACGACATGCAAGCAGAAGACCAATCAAGGCTCGATTATACTGCATACGGCCTATTCTTGGAACACATGCACATGAAGGCTGACACATGATTTTCCCCATAGTTTAAAGCTGCGCAACTACTTCGACTGGCCGAGAAAAACGGGTCGAAGACTTTAGGAAATTCTTGGTAAGTTAACCACTTTCCTCTCGAATGTCTCATCTCGCCTCCCACTTTATCACACCGCTTCATCCACTCGAAAGCCCTTCTGCAACACCACGACCATTGGATCTCGTGGTTCCATGGTTGGGTCCTGCAGGCGGTCGCAGCCTGCGGCCGGCAGGAGCACAAGGTTTGAAACGTCGGAGAATTATTCTTAGCCAACCACGAAAAGTCAGAGGCTGGCACTCTTATAATTCGTGTTGGACATATGCCGTCTTCGTATTGTTCATCGTCATCGGTGCATGCTGACATCAAGCAGGATCTGGAAGGACAAGTACAATCCGGCATAGGCACGTTCCCACAACGGTCTCGGTCTCGGCGCGGCGCCGTGTAGGCCTCCCCAAAAAGTCAGGCGATGCCGTTCACCTTGAACTTAGGTTGCTCTGACAACGAGAATGGCCACTTCAGGGTTGTCGGCAGCCTCGTTGTTGATGGCCGTCCACAAACGATCTATCATGACTGCTATGAACCATTGTTGCACCCGGTCACGCTTCCTGGGCGAAGGACCTCTCCTTTTATTGGCGAAGAACTTCACTCTCGCTTGGAAGATACTTTTTGATAGCATGATCCTCTCGCGCTCTCCGTCTCCGGGCCCGAGAAGTTCATTGAACAACATCGCCTTGGTCATGCCGTGATATCCTCTTTGCCCGTACACTCCATCGAGGACAGCCCGCTGAACGTTTCCCTTCGAACCCCCCCTTCGCAAATGTAACGAGCAGGCACCTTATCACTCACTCGACTTGCAACTACTCACAGCTCCTATGGGCGACCAAAGAATCCTGCGTCAAGCAATAAGATACAGCATCCAGTGCATTGTGCTCACCTCCACAACCACCCTGTCCCACCGTTGCCGAAGCCCCTCTAGCTCCGTCACCATCGCCGTAGTCTCCCTCTGCATCCACCACCCAATCATCTTTCTCTTCCCCCGACCATCTCCCAGCCCAGCCCAGCCCACAGCCCAGCATGCAGCTCAACAGGCCCTAGCCCGACCCACCACGCCCCGTC